>VKOC01000631.1:926-25867 GCA_009364415.1 Spea multiplicata
TCTGTATCCAGTCCAGTAACACCAGTCCAGTTACCCCAGTCTACATGCAGTCCATTCACCCCAGTCTAACACCAGTCCAGTTACCCCAGTCTACATGCAGTCCATTCACCCCAGTCTGTATCCAGTCCAGTAGCCCCGGTCTACATGCAGTCCAGTATCCCCAGACCACAGCAGGTCCAGTATCCCCATTCTAGGTCTGTACAATGCCCACAGCAGGTCCATGTCTGTCTGTCTGTCTGTCTGGGAGGAGGTGTTTGTTTAAACTGCTTTCTTTCAGCGTTTGAATGGCAAAGCGATAGGAGCCCTGTTTCCTCCCCAGTGTTTGAGTTTCTCATTGTGCTTTGTGCCACTTTTAAAGAAATAAAGGTGCAGTCCGGTTATTAGAGATACTGCAGTCATTTCCTGGAGCCAACTTACAAAAAAATCAAATAAATAAAAGAAATGTCGGATTCCAGGGTTAATTTGCCTCAGGTCCCATCATCTGGTCCTGTCACCATCTTGAAGGACAGATCCTAAAAGATCCTCCTCTGGAAGGGGAAGAAAGGAGAATCCGAGGAAACATAGAGACTAAAGAGGGACTATGCCTTTAATATCAGGATTGATGGCAGGTGTGCAGAAGTTAGTGTCTGTTCTAAAGGTCAGAGGGATAGGTGACCTGCCAACTGCCCACAGAGAAGTGACATTTTCGGGAACAATGCGGAGTGGCTGACAGCTACTCACATCATTCTAAGCCAGAGCACTCGAGTTCATTGGAGCTGTCGACTCACTGACTGTCTGACTGTGGAAAGTCTGATTGATACATTCCAGGGGCATTACTTAAAATACATGCCCCTACTAGGGGGCATTGTGGCAGCTGGCTGGGAGAGGGCAAATTCTCCCCACAATACAAATCTGCCTTTAAAAATACAAATAGTGCAGGGAATCCATGAGCAAAAGCCTACTGACACCAGATGCCCCAGCTGCTGCAGAACCCATAGGGAACCCCAGCTGCCAATCACTTCGAAGCAACCCCCAGGTTGACAGCTCTTACCCCATCTGCCACAGCAATAAGAATAAGGGGACAAAAAAGAGACTTTCTGCCCATTTTGGGGGAAATAAGGTGAATCTGCACTTATTGCTGAAACAAAGTATCCTGTAACTGTTAAAGTGCCTCTGCTGGTCCTGTACTTTCTTCTGTGGGTTCGGGACCCTCCTAGCCCCATGCAGGGGGCTCCCTCCAGCCCCTAGGCAGTGGCTGGGTAATTGGGAGCTCATTGTATTGGGTGATGCAGCTTTAAAGGCAGAGTCTGTCCTGTAATAGGCGGCTGCAGTGCGCATGCGCCAGGCTGGAGTTTTCTCAGCTCCGGCTTCTTAAGTTTAAGCAGAGAGAGAAGGGCACCGGAGGGACGCAGAGGTGCAGCTTGAGCCAGTCCACAAGAAACCCCTTCCTGCCAGCGGCTCTGGATCTACCCCTCTCCCTCCACGCGTGGATTGCAAGCGCCCCCCCCCTCTGAGTGGAAACCTGATCTTGATTTTTTTGGGGGGGCATCAAGCAGTGAAGAGAATCCCAACTCCCCCAGCCAGGGTGAAGTCACAGAGTCCGGAGCCGAGGGATGAGCGCTAAGTCCCCCACAGGGCATTCCTGACACCCCGGTATTCAGGGGCTGAGTGTGAGCCTCCTGCACCCCGTTTTTCCTCCTGAAATGAGACAGGGGGTTTCAGGGCACTTTGCACTTTTGGGGTCCCCCTGCACACTGTGAAGCGCTGCTCCAGATTCTGGGGTCCTGTGTCTCTGGGGTGAACCCCCCCCCTCATCTTTCTTGTACCCCCGATGGACTCTGCTGGTGAAAGCTTCGCTAATTCTCTCCCAGAGGGGTATTTCGAGGTTTCAAGGATTCAAGCCCAGGACTTGGGAATTACCCTCTACCTGGATCAGCACTGATTGGGGCAAATATCTGAGGACCCATTCCCCAAGAGGATCTGGTTTTAGGGTTCCAGCTTCATCAATCCGGATTAAAGGGAGCTTGTGATCCTTCTCAATCCAGGGATAAAATCACAGACCTCACCTCCTCTGGGGTTTGAATTCTCTGGAGCTGCAGGGACCTTTTTTTTTCTGGATTTAACTCAAATTTGGATTATTTTATTGCTCTCTGTGATTGAAACACAATGAAGGTAAGTTTCAGAATTTGAGTATACATTTCTAATAAAAACCTCAGTTTCCCCCAATTCCAGACTGTCCACAAAGCACCCCTCAATAATTACCTTATATTACCCCATATTGAATAAATGCCTAATTACCCCTTCGTGGGGGGAGGGAAGAATTTCTGATATAATATCCGAAACTATTTTGCGACATAATTTGGGTGAATTTTTTTGTCTTTTTCTTGGAATATTATTCCTGTTTCATGATATTTTGTATACACAGGGAAGCACCTTTTTAAATAAATACGGTAATCGTTTTTTTGGCTTTTCCAGGACCCGGGTAAAACTATATATATATCGTTCTTTGAAGGCAATCTGTAATTTTTATTTGTCTTTGAACGTCTGTTACAAGTCAGGCACTAAGTACAGAAGTAACTCCCATCATTCTTAGGCAGACTCCAATACCTAGAAAGCCAGTGGGTTTTTTTCTTCACCTTTTTGTTGTAAACAACAACAAAAAACTCTTCAGCATATAATCTCAGTTCAAGCATACAGTTTAGGCTCCTGATTTTATTGATATATATATATTATATAAATACACTTTACTATGACAGAAAATATTGGGGTGCTCTATGTGACCCTAAAATTGTATTCTGCCCGTGGTATCTGACATAACCGACCCCCTTATTAGATTGTGAAGGATACTGGTGGGGGCATTTGGTGGAGAGGTTCTCATGTAAGATGATACCCCCCAAAACAGTGTATTAAATAGGGGAATCAGAGCCCCTCATACAGGAGTGGAGGGGGCTGCTTATTTTAACAATAGTCAGTAAAACTGCCAGACATTACTGTAAGAGCCCTAACCCCCCCCCCAGACCATGTCCCATCATTCTGTGAAGCTCCAGAGCCCCCATATGAGCTTGCAAACTGGTGTCCAACACTTAGGGCAGCTGAGCTACACCAGTAAGACCACCACAAAGGAAATGCTCCAGGTCAGGAGCAGAATCTCCCCTTCTAAGTGTCCTCCCTATGCCCACATCCTATTGCCCTAAGTACCCAGGGGAAAAGCAGGGATGTCATGTTACAGTCCAGCTGGAAGGTGAGCCTGTGGACATCTTGTGGCTGGTGATGCCCCCTACTGGCCGGATATATATTGTCTCCAGCCTAAAAGAGCATCCCAAACCATGAGCCACACGCAGGGTTAATGAATGGGGTCTGTTTGTAGCATTTTGGAAATCTCTGTTGGTCCATAGTGTCCTCACCACAGCCCATTATCCACCCTGCTGCACCCCAAACGTTTTGTGGGGGAAACCCCACTCAAGGGCTTGGAGTGGCAGCTGATAAAGCATTGTCCTTGCAACATACAAGTCACATGCAATAAAGGTTCCAATCACTAATTCCAGGTCCCATACATGTACAGAGCTTGTTTGGGGCTACAGTGTCTCGGAGTGGATAATAGGATATGCAGTCCTCCAGCTGGTGTGTGGGGTGTCAAACCCTATCTTTAGCCCCTGTGATGGTGGCTGGTGGTGCCCCCTCAAAATTCTCCACCACACTGCCAGCCCTGTAAATGTCTTTAAAGCCATGGCCAAGCTCGCCAGGGATCCAGAGATCACATAAGGACTCCTTAAACACACTGAGCCCAGGGCCACTGATTCATTTTTGGGTGGCACTGATGCTTTTTGGTAAATTTCACCCACTTGCGCTTAACACAGAAACTTTTTTTTGTTGATGGAAAGGTTACTTTCTAGAAGCCCCTTTTATTGGAAAACAAACTATTTTCCTTTAGGTATATTAAGTATATTTCACATCTAAAACAGTTATATTGTTTTTATTCAAAACATTAAACTACTTTGTATACTTGTCATTTAAGAAAAAAATAGAAATCTTAGAATCCCAGCTTCTGTAGTTATTTAACCCAACACCTAATCTATAAATCACCAAATAATTCCTTGTACATAACAAGAGTTTTCTGGCTGTTATTTTAAATATTTAATTCCAATTTTCTCAGCTACCTGAGTGCTGTTTACGTCCAAACTGGTTTCTTAGAATCATAAAATTCCTGTATATTACATTGACAAGTATATACCCCCCTTTCCTCACCCATCCCCCACAACATGGAATTAATTGCATCTTTTTCTTAAGTTCTGCAAACTCCAGAATGTGAAGGGGGCCCCCATGTGTTGAATCCAAATAAAAAGCAGACCCCCCTAACCCCACCAAACAGTTCTCCCAAAAGACATTTTATAGTTTTAAGCCTTTGTATGGAATTGTATCCACATTTTTATTTGCAAATCTGGTTTTACAGTCTCATAATGCAATGATGAAATGCAACATATTAGATTAATTTTGAAATTATTAACAGGAGTCTTTAATCACATATGGCATTAGACCCTTTATTTTTTATTTCACCAGAGCCCTTAGATTATGTATTCAAAGAAAAGTATTTCAAGAAGAAACATGGCTATTGGTTAATTTAATAATTTAAGGGCGTTTGAAATGTTTAAATTTATTACAAAAATGAAATATATGATTTTGCTGCAACAAATTCATCTTATTCATTCCAAATGTAATTAAATGTTGAGCGATTTTTTTTTTTAGATGTATCTATCTGTGTATACACAGAGGTTTGGAATAAAAAAAGAATATGATTACCGAAAGGTATCGTTTTTATTTTGTACTTAAAACAGTAGGAATTTGGGTAGAAATCTGTCCACAAAATGTTTGGTATAAGATTTGATTTACTAAGTATTATAAACCATTCAGACACCTAATGTATCAACTTGAATTTGAGTTTAGATGTAAAAAACAAACAAAGAAGCAAAAAAAAACAAAAAAAACAGCCTAAACCTAAAACCAGAAATGAAAAGGTTTCGAAAAAAATTGCCCCTCACCCCATGAAAAAAAGTTTTGTTTTTTTTCTCTCCTATTTCTAGTGTTTTCAGTGGAATTAAAGATTACATTTTTTGATTTGCACTTTTTTTTAGTTCCCAGCATTATAAACAAACTTTTGCATACAATGAAACATTATTATTTGAAACATTATTATATAAAACATTATTTTGAAACATTATTTGAAACATTGTATTTTGTTTTTTGAAAATGAAACTTTTCTTAATTGAAACATTTTCAGAAACAAAAACACAATGAAATATCTTCTACTTTCTGAAACTATCACAGGGTTCGGTATTAGGTGCTGATAATTAGCTTTATGTTCTGATGATTGATGAAACAGTTCCCCTGAAATAATTGATATCATTTCCCCCCCTGGGGGGCTGGGTGTGTTATAATAATTTCTGGGTGGTAATAGATATGGGATACCGAGGGATATTCAGATTGGATTGGATTGTGGAATAAATAAAAAAAGGGGAATGTTGTCTAAATACAGTGAAAACAATTTATTTCGGGGTTTGTAGAATGGTGCTATTGTTGAATACACAATAGTGTTTATAGTCAGCTATAGGTATATACATGTATACATGAGACTGGGTGAGGACAGGCAGGGATTCCTGGCAGAGATGGTTGGGGCACCAGATATAAAGTTTCACCAGGAGAAATACCAGGTTTTAAAGGGATCTGTTGGGATCCGCTGTGATCTTTTATGGGGAGGAAGATAAAGGGTGAAAAGGAAAGAGATGGTTGGTGTTACTGGGGCAGAATCTTCTGATCTGGAATCTGCCTTGGGGTATTTGGAAGAATATTTGTGGAGGGAAATGTTTATTGCTCAGGGGTTTCTATCAAGCTCTTGGTCAAGGGCTTCAGGAGTGCAATACCCAGAAAGGCTGACTGGGGTTAAAAACATTTTTTGCAATATGTTTGGGTTTTTTTTTTTTTTTTAGTATCTCTTTGTTATCTATCTTTTTTTTGTATAATTGAAAAGTTTAGGTCTTTGCCTAAAGTCCCCCCCTCTCTAGCAGACTCCTGCAGATTAGTAATGAGTATTGTGGTCCTGACAGCTGTGGGGTTGCTCAATCTCAGTGTTGTTAGTAGTTATTACATGGCCCTGATATCCTTTTGAATCTGTTAGCAGGCAGGAGGCTGGTACAAGAAGGCTCATTAATTAAAGCATTATATCCCAAATCTGCCCTGAGAGGGTGAGGGGAGAGGGCTATACACTCCCTGGAACAATGTGATTCCCTAATTCCCATTTGGGTTTAGAATGCATCATCTCCCTGTCTGTCCCCAAACAAGCCCAAAATATACGGACACCCTGACAATTGCCAAACTCCATTCGAGGGTTCGTGCATTTTTAGCTTAGAAATGATAGTCCGGGTGTGTAAAATAAATCATTTTGCACATATATTAGAAAAATAATTGCATTTGCATATTGACAATTTTTGTTAATTTTTAGGTGATTTTAAAAACTGTAACAGAACATAGAATTCTATTTTGCAATTATATCTGGTATCTTCTGTTCCACTGGATTTTTTTACATTGCATTTTACTTTTTGTGTTTTTTTTCCATTATAAATCCATTACAGTTTTATGTAAAATGCATATTTATTTTTTTCAGAAACCCTTGGGATTATTAAGGGGTTCAGGATTTGGGGTACCTGGCAGTGCAATGATCTCAAGGCACCTTGTGTTACTCTTGGTCACCCTGAGTTGTATGTCTCAGGCTGTGGTGAGAGCCGGTTCGTGGTGGTAAGTAACCCTTTCATTCTAGCTCTCATTTATCCAAAAGAACTTTTAATTTTATTTTAATGTAATTTAAAAAAAATCACTAAATGTCTGATTTATTCTGCAGATTGGATAGTGAGTTATAACACCGGGGTTTGTTTAGAATATTAGTAACAGGGCGGTTTTAGGTTTTTATTTTTTATTTATTTTATTATTATACAAATAAAAGGAAAAATAAGCAGCAAAAGATAAGACAATCGCCTGCTAAGGTTTTGTAATATCGATTGACAATTTTATTTTTTGAAAAACTTTAAAAAAAACCAAAAAAACCCAGTTTGGCTGAAAACTGAGATTGACAAAAATATAAAGACGTATTAACTTATTTAATGTAGATCTGGATAAAAAAATGCACTGAGATGTTTTGTTTTAATCCACGTTTAACTCTTGGATGTCGGCGTTAAACATAGGATTGTTTGTTTGTTTTTTATTCGCTGAATGATACAATGTAGTTCAATTTTTCAATGTTTTTGTGAATATTATTGGTCACCCAAGCCCCTGACATGGCTCTGTGATTTATTGTCATGTTAACCCCTTATCTGCCTGCGATTTCACCTGAGCTGTGGTGTTTCGTATTAAATCGTTTTACAAAACCCTTTTTTTTCCCTCGGAGTCTCTGTTGCTTATGTTGGGAATCCCTAAAAATATCTGGCCTCCTGGATCTCTCTTTAACTAAGTCCCTGACCAGGAGTCTGAAAACCCACTCGGGCGCTTAAAGGGTTAAGATCCTCAAATTTATTTAACCCCTAATTTCTTATTATAAATATACACGCTCTTATCTAAAGGGTTAAAATCTCTCATCTCGTTTCATAACATAGACCCCTGGCATTTGAATGGTTAAAATTCCCACCCACCCCCCAGCCTCGCCGTGTCTACTGTCTATATACCCCTGTCTCTAGCAGGGGGTGGCTTCTCCGGCGCTTAAAGGGTAAAGTTTGTGACCCCCTTTGTGTGTCTTTGCCTAGGTCCCTGGCCATGAATCCGGTGCAGATCCCCGAAGTGTACATTATTGGGGCGCAGCCCCTGTGCAGCCAGCTGTCCGGCCTCTCCCAGGGGCAGAAGAAGCTGTGCCAGCTGTACCAGGACCACATGCAGTACATAGGGGAAGGGGCCAAAACGGGCATCAAGGAGTGCCAGTACCAGTTCAGGCACCGGAGGTGGAACTGCAGCACCGTGGACAACACGTCGGTATTTGGCAGAGTCATGCAGATAGGTAAGAGCCATGGAGAGTCCTAAACCCAGTGAGCTGACAATCTAAAAGCGACCTGTAATATTTTACACTGTAAACCAAAAAAACTGGCTTCTTATCAACTTCATATTCTTCTGTCATTCAAAAATAATAATAAATGTTTGTTTTATTTACAAATGAATCAATCTCCGCACGGTTATCCGTATTAACCCCCTATTCAGCCCCAAACATTAAATTGTTTTGAAGACAAAATTTTAAAATCTGCGCAGAATTATTACTGTTAATGCAAATACGTATAATTGTACAATATTTTTAATATTTTGTATCTAATAAATGAAATATTGATAGATAAATATGGATAAATTCCCTCTTCCTTAAAGTCCGCATTATCCTTTCTCTGGACCCATGAGATGTTCTCCTCTTCTGGATTGAGTTCTTTGCGACAGCCCAATGCCCCAGACATATTATCTATAAATACAAATATAATTAAAATGTCTGGAGGGGGTGAGTCCATTTGTTAACCTTTCAGGTACCAGAGTCATCTGTATCACCCAAATCCTATTTCATGCATGGCCACATCTTTCTGGTACTTCAAGGGTTAATCAAAAGGTAATTTAAAAAGTGCAATTAGCCACTTAAAGTAACTGCTGCTTTTTATGCCCAAATTCTGAGAGTCTTTGGCTGAGACCTTGAAAGGAGCTTTCATTGAGGCCGAGGAATCGGTGTCAGACAAGGCTTCAGTTTCTTAAACTGACCAAAAAAACAAAATATCCCCAATCTATCAGATTTTATTTATGTCTTGGAAATTAACTGAAATAAAAATGAAGGGCATTTTAAAGATCATCTACTTTACTGAATTCATTTTTTTGGAGGAACTTTTTAATGGTAATTTTTAGTCCATCAGTGTGCCTTTCCCTGTCTCTAAAAATTAGCAAAATATTCCTCATTTTGCACACTTGGCTCTAAAAATATTGTGTATAAAAATGATTTGTCAATTAAACCTTCATTTTTTTTTTAAATATATGCATTTATGTTAAGCTTTAGCTCGTTAAGTGCATATTTTAGGATATTTAAACAAAAAACACCTGTAGATATAATTAAAAAAAATATTTTATTGAAACTGGTTTAACCCTTTGAGTACCTGAGAGAAGTCGCCATTCACTGGGGGAAAACTTTAAAGAAGTTTATAATAATTTGAAGTCCTTCCTAAAGTATAAGGGGGGGGGGGACATGCCATGCTTTGTATTCTAGGCTTTCTGAGACTAATGGGTTAACAGAGTATTATTCTCCCCCTTTTAGCTTTTAGAAGAGTTTATCCATCACAAGGACAGAGTTTATATTTTGTGCCATTAGATGTGGGATCTCAGCTGTCCTGGGTGCAGCCTGCAGACAAAATGCGATTCACAAACACAGAGTGCTCACATTTCAGGCTCTGCACAGAATATTCTTCTCATAATTTAATCCAAACACCCTGAAGGATTTCTGCAATGGCTTTAAAACTCTACATTTTCAGTGTTTTTAATGTGCATTCTGAGCAAGGGGGTGTTTTTAAGACAATGTATGACTTTATAAAAAGTGCCCCTTTTTTATTTGATACAATGAGACTAAGTATTTTCATAGAATTCATTTATTATGGAAAGTGTTCCCTAAACATGTTGCCCATATTGGTTTCATTTCATAGGAAGAGATATTTCTGCTTCAGGGTCTCTTGGTCTGATGAACAGATACAGCTTTCACTAAAACCTAAAAAAATAAATAAAAAAACAAGAGGCTCTTAACTCTTTCCTGCAGGGTAATCAAAGTGCCCTTTAATCTAAAAAATGTTTCTTGGTCAAAATCTGCCTGTGAGTTACTTACAATATCAAAGGTTAAAATAAATATACCCCCTCCCCCCCCAATATATATATAATCAACAAAAACCTAGAATCATTCTGCAACCATCTAGTCTAGTTCTAGGAGCCATATGCCTTTCCCATGCATGTTTAAGAGTTCCTGGCTGTATTACCCTCTGCACTTCTGCTGGGAGGGCTGTTTCCACCTACCTACCACACTTCAAACTTTCCCTCCTGTCCTTTATTAAAAACCACTTTAAGTTGTTAAAATGCTCTCTCCATTCTTGTTTTCCTCCCTCCCCCCCCATTGGTTCATTTCTGATCATTTCTATCCAGCAAACCATTAACCATTTAGTTGCCCTCCCCTGAGCTTTCTCCAGGATGTCAGTAAAGGGTGTACGTGGGGTAACTGGGTGTATCATTTCTATATGTGAATGTCTGGCTGGTATTTTGCTATAAATGCACATTCTTGTGCCTGTGGCAATCCATGGCATTGGGGCTTAAGAGCTGTCCTTGTTCTTGCAGGAAGCAGGGAGACTGCCTTCACATATGCCATCAGTGCTGCAGGAGTAGTGAATGCAGTGAGCCGAGCCTGCCGCGAGGGGGAGCTCTCCACCTGTGGCTGCAGCAGGGCAGCTAGACCCAAGGATTTGCCCCGGGACTGGCTTTGGGGTGGCTGTGGAGATAATTTAGATTATGGCTACAGGTTTGCCAAAGAGTTTGTGGATGCCAGAGAGAGAGAGAAGATCTACCAGAAGGGATCCTATGAGAGTGCGAGGACAATGATGAATCTCCACAATAATGAAGCAGGAAGGAGGGTAAGTCGCCCCCAAATAATTGGGGCGTTAAATTAGATGCTTTTATATTTATGTCCCTTTTCAGCAGCAGTGCTGGGTTCTTGTATTTCCTAGATTGTTACTTGGTGTTTCTTCTGTGTTAATTAAACTTATATTCCAGGTAAAGGAATAAAACCTGATCCCCCTTTTAATTATTTTTTAAGGAGTAAAGGGTTAATGCCCGACTCTTTTTGCTTCGGGGTCTTTCTGCCCCTTTTGCAGACCTGGGTCTGCTGTAAAATAACTCTGATCTCTCCATTTTTCTGGTCAGGGACCACATTTAGAATTCCTGCTGTATCCTTAATATAAGGCGAGACCAGGAGAGGCTTACTTGGGTTAGCAGAATGGCTCTTATCAGGGTCTTTTATATCCCATTTATTTTGGGTTCATATAAGACAAAACTGGTGAAATTCCATAGGGACATTTTTAATCCAGATTCTGCCTCTGATCTGCTGCTTTATATGGTGTTTTGGGGGCCATTTTTTGTGAGATCTCCAGACCTGGCCCTATGGTCCCCTGTGGCAGCTTCCTAATATCTGCATCTCCTAGTTATTGCCAACTAAAATCATCACCCAATTCCCTGAATATGGATGGAAACTTTCAGCAACCAATTGTTATACCTGATGAGACTTAGTATTTGCCTGGTAGAAAGGGCCAGGGGCCACATACTGGCGAGGGCCAAGTAATAGAACCTTCAACCTTGTATCTTAAGGAGCTATGACTGGTTTGCAACATTAAGAAGTCCTATATTTTATTTAATAGATATTTGCAAAAACAAAATTAGTGTTTAAGGACTGAAACCAACGTTCCTTAACCCTGACAGTTGAAGCTTCCAGTCTAGATGGATAATGAATACAAAAAAACAAAATACTGTCTGCGCTTCTCACCCTAATAAAGTTGGCAACAAATCTATAAACATCATATAAATGAGAGGTTTTGGTTCTATGAATTGGCCAAAGCATAATTAAGCTCATAATAATGATAATGATAAAGCTCATAATAATGGATAATGAGATTATTATTGGGGTCTCATGTGGAATCCATGTTAGTTAATATCTATTTTCTTTCTCTGTCATTAAGACGTTTATTAGGTGCTATCAGAATAAGAGTCATTTCCAAGCTCGGCAATAATAATAAGCCACGGAGCTATTGGGGTAATTAGCCGCAGAAGAGACTTTCTTTTTGGTGCAGCAGGCATATAAATGGGGTTCAGGTCTTTGTAATATTTGACTATTATTGAATTATTAAAGTCCATCGGCGAAACTGAAAAAAACATCCAATGTGGGACATATGTTTCTTTTCGGTGGTGGACATCGTAGGCTACACGTCGGGAACAGCTGGCTTTTAAACCTTCTACTTCTCGGGGGTTTTGGTCCCACCTGTGGCCGGGGAGGGAAAGAAGAAAGCTAGGTTTTTTTTTTCTTGAGAGATTGCCAAATGTTTGTAGTATAAAGTTGCCAAGAAAGAGGAACATCCCCAGGAATGTCTAGGCGTCAAAAGTAACATATTTATGGCCAGGGCAATCTGGCTTCAAGAATTTGTCAAGATTGGGTTCATCAGGTTTATAGTTGGCCATAAACACGGTCATCTCCGTCCACTCGGAGTGCAGCACGAGAAGCGCTTTGTTTGGGGGTAATTTCAATCTAGAACGTAGAGGTGAAGAGTTGCCAAGAATGTCGCGCCATCCGTTCCCCCGCACAACTTAAATTTAGACCAAGCTTTGCGGTTCGAGGAAGTGGCCGACCTCTTGAAACGTCGGAGATTGGGTTCCCATTTGGAATCCCAATCTTGCACCTGGGGAAATCTAATTCAAGTGCGTGAAAAACATGAACCATTATTAATCATTTTAACGTTGCCTAAATCAGACTATTCAGTAAGGACTTAGAAATGTGATCCAGTACAAATAAGGCTAATTTCATTGTTTTGCGTTATTAAATATGAAGGTTTTTATTTATTTGTAATGGCCAATAATCTCAAATAAATAAATATTATGATTTGCCAATGACGGCGCCAGACAAAGGGGATTTTATTTTTTATATAGTGTTTTGGCATTTTCCTTTTTGTAGGATTATTTTTATTACAAGAAGCTGAAAATCCGTACAAATTATTATTCTTGATAATATTACATACAGTAAATAAAACCTCACCCGACTCATTAGATTACAACTATAATCAACATTATGTTCGTAATTATCCAAAAACACTAATATTGGTTCAACCATACTCCTCAGCCCCTTAGCTGAAAGAGCATTATGGGAGACGTAGTCCTGCAGCAGCTGGAGGGCCGCAGGTTGGACGCCCCTGAACTATACCTTTTCGGTTTTGCTTTTTTATTAGTAACTCATTCTAGGGCCAACTATCAGGAATGGAATTTTTTTCCACATTTTGTTTTCTTGGATATTTATATTTGTCGAGAAGAATCTCTAATCTGTTTCTCGCCTCTCCTCCCCCCCCCAGGCCGTAAGTAACTTGGCAGATGTTGCCTGCAAGTGCCATGGTGTCTCTGGATCTTGCAGCTTGAAGACCTGTTGGCTTCAGTTGGCCGACTTCCGCAAAGTCGGAGACCTCCTAAAGGAGAAATACGACAGCGCCGCCGCCATGAAGCTGAACACGCGGGGGAAGCTCGTCCAGGTGAACAGCAAGTTCAACTTGCCCACCACTTACGATCTGGTCTACATCGACCCAAGCCCGGACTATTGTGTTCGCAACGAGAGTACGGGGTCTTTGGGAACCCAGGGCAGGCTGTGCAATAAAACGTCGGAGGGAATGGATGGATGTGAGCTCATGTGCTGCGGAAGAGGCTACGACCAGTTCAAAACGGTGCAGACTGAGAGGTGCCATTGCAAGTTTCACTGGTGCTGTTACGTCAAATGCAAGAAATGCACAGAGATTGTCGATCAGTTTGTTTGTAAGTAAGACTCCAGATTAAGGACCATATGAAATTTCCACTTCTATTTAAAGAGATCACTTGGGAGGTGCAGTCAGAAGACAACTGGATCCATTTCTCCTTGTATTCCACAAATTTTCTGGAAGAAGAAAAAAAAAAAAAAACAATTGAAAGAACAGAAATGAAAAAATAAAAATAAAAAAAAGAAAATATTTATTTACAGAAATAAAGACTTTTAGAGGTTTATAAGTAGAGAAAACTATGTCAGAGATGCACAGAATTTGGAACCTGTACAATGGGTAAAAGACGCGTTTTATACGGAGACCTGAGTAATCCGGGAGAATAAATGGGATTGTTCCGCAATCCGTTCATCAGGCTGAGGGATCGACTCGATGTGGTGGTTTAATTCGTTAAACACGTATTCTGATATTTAATCGCCATCAATACATTTATTTACTGTTCTGACTTCATTATTCTGTTTTTTTTTTATACTATTCAATATGTGATATGTCTGTCGTAACGTTGGGAATGCACATTCTATGTTGCATAAAAGTCTTAATTATTCAGTTGAAAATATCCATAATCAACCAGACTTTTTTTAAAAAAAAATGCCATATTTTCCCCCTCAATCATTCACTGACGATTCAGGTAAGAAAAGAAGTAATGTAGATTAACACTCCACCTACCACTGATGATAACTTTTTTAAAAACAAACAAAAGTGGTTCGATGAAATGGTTTTTTTCTTTTTTTCTTTTTATTAGTTGTTTAATTTTTAAACTCTGTCCAGGATAAGTTTTTGTGCTTTTTTTTTTTAAATTTTTTTTATTTCTTGCTGTTTGATATCCTGGATAAATACACATCACACTTTTTTTTTTTAAATTTTTTTTTTAATTTTATTAAAAAACATCCGTGATCCACATTTTTTATGTTCTAAAAACATCTTAATAGAAAACATTTACTATAACAGTTTTTTTTTTTTTAAATATATATATTCAACTCATACTCTGCTTATTATCACTATACACTAAATTTGGTTTCATTTATGGGAAATTGTGGTCTGCTGGTTTTTTTTCTTTCTCTATTTCAAAACTTTGTGATTATATGTATATATCCATAAATACTGCCAGTAATTAAATGTATATATTTATTTACACATTTACTTAGGGGAGTTTCTTATTTCACACAAATGTTTTGGATTTTTATTTTAAAAAATCCTTTTAATTTGGTGCCAGGTTCCAAAAGGGGAGTTTAAAATATAATTAAAAAAAACAAAAACCAAAACCTAAAAATGAACGGTCCATAGGTAGTAGGGATTAGGAGCTTTACATGGAAAATGCACTTGAAACAATTTCCCATTTCCTTAAAGAAGGGCATTATGGCTACTGGGGTTGGGGGGGTCCTTAAGATTCCCCCAAATCCTCCATAAAATATTTATTCCTTCATTTATAGGGATAATACTAGTTTATATAATGTACCCATTTCCATATAACATGGCAAATTTTCAATATTTTTATAGACCACACCTTCACCATTTTTTTTTTTTTAAAATCCATTTTCAAGGCCTTTAATTTATTATACTTGCATAATGAATGCAAAAATATAAACAAATGCTAAGTTACATTTAAGTAAGCACTACTTAAATTATTATTTTTTTTTTTTTTTTACATTTCTGATTTTTGTTTGTTTTTTCGAGAACTAACCGTACAAAATCCCAGATTATCCATTGGAATTATTTAATGTAAAATATACTTTACTTGTTTTCTAGAAATGTAAATCTATGTTCAATTAACTGTATCTTGTACATTGAATGTACATATTTTGGTGCCCTTTATCTGATTTTGTATATTTCACTGGCTTAAAAAAAGCCAAGAAAACGTATGTGGCTGCTGCCAGAGCGAAAAATATAGAATATAAAATAAAGTTTTGTTGTTATTATCAGGTGGTTTGATTTAACCCGGGATAGACGACCCATAACCGCAGAGGCAGAAATGCTGACTTATTTTTACTTAACAAAAAAGGAAAATTGCAGAAATGTATATATTTTTTATTTTTTTTAAAAAATAATTGTGGTCGACAAACAGTTTATCAGAAATTAGTCCGAAAGCCTTCCCTCCAAACTTAATTCCAACTTGCACCTTTAGAGATTAGTAAGAAATGTTACATCAGATGTTTTTAATAAAATATTGTTCTATGAGGTGGATGCCTATGTTATAGTTTTTTGTGAAATCATGATTTGAGTAGATAAGTATTAATTCTTCACAGCATTCCAAAAATGGGTATTTTGTTGATTTTATTTATTTTTTAAGGGTGAGGAGAGACTTGTGAATATCTTTGTGGATACCTTAGCCATTAGCGGATATACAATGATTCTTTATGAAAAGGAATACATTTGTGATTCATGGAAGGATCTAGTTGCCAATATCTATTTAGTGTTAGTGTGTGTGTGTGTGTGTGGTTTGTGTGTGTGGTTTGTGTGGTTTGTGTGTGTGTGTGTGTGCGTGCTCAGCAAAATTAAAGGTTAATGTCCCAATCTGTCGTATAATCAATGATGCTGTTGACATGGATGATATCATTGGCCCCCCTCCATCCTGTGTTTTTAAATTAATCTAAAGTCTTTTTTATGACCAGCAGGGAGGAGATTCCCCTTAGTTTGTTGTGAATTTGTCATCAAATTTAAAAAAAAAACAACCTTTTTTTATGTCATAAGTGATGTCACCACAACGCACAGCTCTCCCAGACCAATAGTACTGCAGTCCGAGGCAAAGTTCATAAAGAAGGGAGTTTATAGATAAAAATATTTCACCCATTTCTACAGCAAAGGCTCTTAAATTATTATTAATGAATACAACAGCAGCAGGTCCAAGGGGGCAGCCGCCCCCCCTACGCAAAACCTGGGGGGGGGTCATTCTCTCTCGTGTGTTGCTGATCGATGGAAAGTCAGAGTACTTTGAAGAGCTCCCCATAACATTTTAATAATTTGGGGGGGAAATATTAAGGATAAATACCGTATTTTATTGTTTGGTTCACACCCAGCCGTGATGTTTACCCCCTGAATGCCAAGCTGTCGGATGGCGTGAAGATCGCTGTCGGGGTTTAACGTGTAATATGGAGCTGGGATTCATTCGGTTTGCGAAGAGTAATTTATAGCCCAATTAATATCGGGACCCCGTTGTGTGTTACAGAGAGACGCGGTAACGGGGTTTTTATTTGTTACTCTGTTGTCGTCCGGTGGAAGAGACCAAGGCTTCCTCCCAAGAGCTCTGCCGAGCCGGCGTTCTGCGGAGCGTCGTTAGCTTCTGACTGTTTAAAAGGTTTCACTCCTTCCAACGACGTTCGCAGATCCCCCCCCCAGCCGCTGCTGTAAATGCACAAGAGAAGCTTTCGTGGTTTTGTTTCTCTCCTCTGTTCTGCGTCGAGTTAATAAAGACGTCCATCTGGAGAGCAAATTCAATCATCGTACAGGAAGACGTTTAATGCAACAACAGAGAAAATGCCGCTTTCTATAGATTATTAGATAAAATTATCATGCAGTAAGAGACAAAATGCTTACATTACCCATTAAGGAGGAACCCACATTATTATTATTATTATTATTATTATCATTATTATCATTATTATCATTATAGTACAAATACATTTCCTGCTGTTTTCTTTTCTAACCCAGTTTTTCCCAATAATATGTGGCTCTGTTATCAAACCCCCTGACTCCTTATACTGTATACAGCGCTGGGGGGGGTGTATACAGCGCTGGGTTAATTCTGTTACAAGCGCTGCGGTATTTACTGTATACAGCGCTGGGGTTATATACAGCGCTGGGGGTTATATTACTGTATACAGCGCTGGGGGTTATATTACTGTATACAGCGCTGGGGGTTATATTACTGTATACAGCGCCGGGGGTTATTGTTATGTGATGCACTACTTGTTACGTTCCGTGTACAGCGCTGGGGGCTATGATGGTGCTATATACATCCATACATTATAAAATGAGCAATAATATTCTTTTTCCTCCCCTTTTTTTTATACCCTGCACCCTGACAGATATTACATCTCGGCATCTCTGCTGCAGATCACCCGGAGTACCGGCATCACTTGGCTCTTCCCTCCGCAGTTAACCACGAACACGCTGAGTGTCCTACTTTCAAAGTTCACTCTCCCCGTCAGGGGCGCGATAATTACCAGCGACTCGGGTGAGCGCCAGCTGCTCGCAGACACCCATAAATATTTCACGAAAGCTCAGCGGGCTTCTAGGTTATGATAACCGTCTCCCCGCTTCCAATTTAAAGAGTTCTGCTCGGTTTCGACTTTTTTTTTTTAAACTTTAAGATGAATTTGGTGTTAAATCTTTCATAAAAAAAAGTATTCTTTTTTCGCAACTTTCCATGAAATCTATCACTTTCTGGAAGTATTGGGATTTTGGGGTCAGTTACCATTATTACTAATGAAAAATAAACGTATAATTACCTTTTAGCGTAAACAGGGCCAGATTAACAAAGGGTGGGGTGGATCACGGTCAGGTTGGGGTCCTGGGGCAACACTGTTACAGGGGGCCCCCTCCGGTATAATCATACATCATGTATACCCAGACATCATGCATTAGCATTGGCTTTCTACAGTTCATCATTATTATTATTATTACTACTACTACTATTTCTTTTTAATATTATTATTATTATTTTACTATTCTAATATTATTATTTACTATTAATTATTTTTACTACTATTATTATTATTTTTAATATTATTATTTTACTATTATTATTTTTTATTATTATTACTATTATTAATTATTTTTTTTTACTATTATTATTATTATTTTGACTATATTATTATTATTTTTTTTTTACTATTATTATTATTATTATTTTTTACTATATTATTATTATTTTTTTTTTTTTATCATTTTACGTAGCATCATCATATTCCAGGAAATAAGACATAACACGTAGTGCCTACCCACAGCTCCTGCAGGTCCCAGCTCCTGCCCGCAGAGTATCTCTGCTCCCGTAGCTGCCGGCTGCTGGCTGGGGAGCCTCGCAGAGTAACTCTGATCGTCGCTGAGAGCCAGGCGGCCTGCACCTTGTGACTAAGAAGGAGCTCCTTACAGGTTGATCATGTCACATGATAGGGAGTAGGAAGCTGATGCCCATAATGGAGCCTCTGAAATTACACCCGCAGGAGAGTGGCCCCCGCGCACCAAGGGGGTCCCTATATGGGCCCCTACATCACCTAGCACAAGAACCATTGTATTCAATGCAGACACGTATATAAACGACACTGCAGCAAGTAAGCTGTCCCTTACCACCAGGGACCCTGGGACAATTGCCCCATTTGCCCCTTTTGCCCCTTTGCCAAGGCCTATACCATCACAGCGCATTTAGGAAAGGGGAGGTTTTCCATAATTATGTGAAAGACATAAAATCTGGATAGAAAATATCTAATAAACAATAAAGAGTAGATAGTAGAAGAAGGCAGAACGAGGAATCTAATAAAGAAAGACCTGTGATGGGAAGCGTTTCTAAAATATATAGAATAATGGAACCTAAAAGAGCCTTTTAAGGCTTTAATAATTATTTTTTTAGATCCTTCGGGTAAAAGCCAAAGCGTGTACTTTTTTTGCGCAGGTACCCGTGTACTTGTAACCTTGCTGATGCGAAGTCTCGATTAATAAGAACATAATGGCAATTTGTTGCTCTTTATATATTTGCGTCCCTTCTGGAGTAGTACTCGCCCGGAGCCGTTCCATCCGATGTTGATATTAAAAGCCGAAGGAGAGCAGGCGACATTTCCAAACAGGACGACGCAAAGGACTGCTTTACATAATAATCAGCCGCCCCGTACATCGGCATTAACATATAGAGCAGCGAGGACATCAAGAGTACAGCTTAGCACAGAGTAGAAACATAGAACCTGCTGGCAGATCGGCCCCCATCCGGCCCTCATCTAGTCTGCCCCTTATCCCTGCTGTAAAGACTCAAACCTTAATCAGTCGTTGGTCTCGTCTTAGATTCAGGAGCCGTATGTCTATCCCATGCGTGTTTAATACCCTCACTGTATTACCCTCTACCACCTCTGCTGGGAGGCTGCTCCACCTACTTGCTACCATCTCAGTAAAGCAAGACATCCATATATTAAGGTGGACAGTAGTATGAAGTCAAAGCCCTACTGGTGAAGCAGGTGAGTGAAGTGACATGTGCAGAAAGGAAGATGATACTCCTTTTTTTTACCAAAGTGTAATTTATAAAAAAAACCTAATAAATTATTATCTTTACTATTATTTTTATTATTTTTATTTTTAATTAATGTTTTATTATTTTATTATATATCTTTTATTTATATAGCGCCAACAATTTCCGCAGCGCTTCTTACAGTCTAAACATTCCAAGGGTCTGGCAAAACCGGAACTGACAACTCGGCTTGTGAGCTTACAATCCAAATATTAACCATTTGGTCTAACGATTGCTTATTAGCTAATCAAGATAATTTGTTGTCGTCGAAGTTCATTGTCTTAATCCGTGCCGACCGCCCACCCACCCAGCGGCTCCGGGGGCCGTACAGCTTGCCGTCTGATGATGAATCACGTTAGTCTTATTTCTCAGCGGTTATCGGCACGCGTCGGGGGATGGGCAGATTCAACCATAAATTCTATAATGATGTCTTCAACGTGATGACTGAATACAGTTCTAATTTAATATTCCTGATAATAAGTCAAACTAATGAGCTGACAAAAACATTTCACTGAAAGAGGTATAAAAATCTCTCTCTCTCGCCTTAGAATGAACTTATTTTGGAATCTTTTTTACAGTTCGGTGTTTGTGGATGATAGTCGATGGCCGCTGGTATTCACTAAACGTCTGTTGACTTGGACCGCGTTATGTAGAACCTGAGATCCTGGAAAGATCCATCTAAAAATCTATCAACGTCTACCTTGGGGAAACTCATTTTACAAAAATGCGGTCAACTTGGAAAAGATTCACCTGATTTTCCCCCAAAATACTGTTGATGAAGGTTAGAATTCCGTAAACAATCCAATTCTGCCCGTGAGATGTTACTACGTCGCCTCTGTTCTCTCTCCATGCGCCATGGAGCTCCAGAAGGTTGGGTTTGTATTTACACATCATGGCTCGGTTCCTTGGGCTTGTAAGCCAGTGGACCTAAAAGAAAGACTTCTCATCCCTACCCACCAGCCGGCCATGTTGTGTCCAGTTTGTCTTGGCCAGTATCATGATTATCTGGATTTCTGGAAGCCACACAAAGCACACTGTGATGTCATCATGACACCTACTAAATCAGGTACAGCATTAGTGATGTCAGAATGTGTTTATTTATGGTGGATGGACCCATGTGTGATGTCATTACCGTTGGTCCGCATCAGGAACTCAAATCTTGGTGAGTATGATCTTCTAAGGCCGCTTCCCCAAAAGCAATTGAAATCCAGCTTCCCATCTCTAAGCAATCAGCATTATTTCGACCTGTGCTGTCCGAATGGGGTTATACTTTACTGAGAGGGTGGTAGATAAGTGCACTATCCTCCCAGCAGAGGTGGTAGAGGGTAATACAGTGAGGGGATTAAACATGCATGGGATAGACATACGGCTCCTGAATCTAAGACGAGACCAACCACTGATTAAGGTTTGAGTCTTTACAGCAGGAGAAATGGGCAGACTAGATGGGGGCCGGATGGGGCCGCCAAAGTCTATATTTTTGTGTATTTAAGAAACAAAAACAGACAGAACATTTTTGAAAAAGCACAATAGGTGCATCCAATAATACACAGCGCTTTCTTATCCATTATTCGTAATAAGACGATTAACTCAAATTTCAACCACTTACCCATTTCGGCTGAAAGATTTGTTTTTTTTTTCACCCAATCATTATTCATTTTATTCCCTGCCATTAAATGAGTCAAAATTCCAGAAATTGTTTCAAACAATATAAAAGGATCATTTATGTTCAAAATGAGCTTGCCCAGAATATAGTATTTTTATACAATACCGTCTTATGAATAAAAGGAACGCAAATGGTTACATTGATGCATATTTTAACGCATCTCAATTACGAGAACATTTGTGCAGAATAATGCCCCGAAAATGTAATAACACATATTAGCGACCGCGTCCGCGCTCATTTCATTACGGCGCGTTGGCGGTATTATAACATCAGTCAGTTATTAACCCCTTAATGACCAAGAACGTACATGTACGGGCTCAAAATGCATTGTTTTCGATGGGTTTAGGGACCGCCCATTGTCCTTAAGGGGTTAATCCAGACTTATTACTGCCTCGGTCACTGCTGGGGTAAAACTGGAAGAATAAATCACATTGATCTTTAGAATATCACCCTGGAAGTGTACATTTCATCTCTTTTTGGGTTATATTAAGTTCAGTTTAGTAAATTTCAAGGGCTTGTTTTAGAAAGAACTGTATTTAAAGGTCGTGGGAATTTAATAAAAACTGAATGTGTAAATTGTTGGTCTAAAAAAAAATAAAAAATTGTAAAAAAATGTAAATCTTAAAGTTATAGGAAAGCACGTAGCATTCATCAAAATTATTTTCATTTATTATAATTATTATTACAGTTTTAATTATTGTATTATTATACAAATTATTATTTATTTTTATATATTTTAATTATTCACTTTTTTCACATTAATTTTCTATTATTATTTAAAAAAAAATACTAAATAAAAATTTAATTAATATTTTATTGAAAAAAAAAACAACTAGGTTTAAACTATATGTAGAATCTGCGGGTATCATCAACCTCCAAGCTCAATGAAGCCATCCATGTGATGCTCATTTCTTGAATTCTTTGATTATATATTTAATTATTTATATTTATACAAATTATTTTATTATTTTAAGACCGATTCTTAATGCAAAGCGATGTATAGGAACCAATGAAATGGCCCAATCAGTAACTTTATCTCCAGGGCTGCTGCAGCAATAAACAGTCATTTCAAAACTAGAATAGCTTCTTAATAACAATAATTAAAAAAAGGTTTTACATAGTTTTCAAACTGTTGCCATTCTGGCTTCAGAAGTTTCTCTTGATCTATACATCTGCTTGCAATTCTCTTAAGCTCTGCACTCATAGCCGCTGTTTAAGTGGCTAAAAGGACTAAGTCCTTGAATTAACAGACAAATATTTTCTGCAATGTCATAGAGAACAATGAACAATTAAAGCAGAGTTTCTCTTGATCTATACGTCTGCTAGGAATTCTATTCCTATGCCCTAAACTCACAATAAATACTTTTTAAAGTGATTAAAAGGACTGTGAGCTAACATTATTCTCCTTCGTAATACATCTGCATGCCTCGTCATGATGTCATAAGTACAAATTCAAAACCCAGCTCCTTGATCTGTACACCAGCTTGTAATTCTGCAATGTTTTAAACTCACAATAAGTACCATTGAAATAGGACTGAGGACTAAGTCTAGCACCACATTAACGCATATACAAATTATTTATCTCCATCCTGGTATATTTGCATATGAAGCCACATCTTGATGTCATAAATAGGGATCAGCGCTAATTAAAAATCCAGTTTTTTGATCTATACACCTGCTTGTAAATCTGTTATGCTCCAAATGCGCAATAAGTACTGTTTAAGTAAGTCAGTAAAAGGAATAATTAAGCATTTTTTTGTGAGACTGCCGATTTGTATACAATTTTCCTCTAAACTGCAACAAAACCCTTTTGAGATAAAAACAATAAAAATAAAACATGAAAAAAAATAAAAATTAAAAAATCAGGTAATAGAATCGAGCCCCCGGGGTGGGAATAAGTGGTTTTGGCCGGGTTATAATCTTGCTTGCATTCACTAAACAGTCTTCTGATTTAACTGCCGTGAATCATTGGCCTGGCAGGATCACTATGCACGGCGGGTTATCAGCGCATGTTGAATCATCGGATTAGTAACATCAGCAGATCTGGGGGAACTTTGCATAGAGAACAGCTCTGCACTGTTTGCTCAAGTGGAGAAAGCGAGAAAAGGAACATTTTCGGTAGTGAGGCCCCCCCCCCCCCCACGCTCTGCTGAACGCTTTCATAAAGTGGCGGCTGCTCTGCAAACAGTCGGCTGGAGGTGAGCGGAGCGGCGGGTGATCCGGGAATTGCCGTGAGCGGTTTCAGGGTATAGCGGGCGTAGAATGTAGCGAGCACTCCGCGGAATCTTTTTAAAAGGTAGAACGTTTTTGGAAACAATACAAAGAACTAGAACTTTCCACGTAATGTAGCAAGACGCTTGGTGGCGACATCATTGAAAAACCTTCGGTACCAAGACATTTCTATACGTTAGCCAATTGGTACCAAGACACATTTCTATACGTTAGCCAATTGGTACCAAGACATTTCTATACGTCTAGCCAATTGGCAATTAAGGACATTTTCTATGATCGTTAGCAATTGCGCCACGAACATTTCTATAACCGTATAGCCAATTGGTACCATAGACATTTCTATAACGTTAGCCATTGGCCAAGACATTTCTATACGTTAGCCAATTTGGCACAAGACATTTTCTATTCACCGTAGCCAATTGGCACCCAAGTACATTTATATAAACGTTGCCAATTGGTACCCGGAAGATATATTATCTATATCTTAGCTGCACAGTTGGCACCGAAGACATGTGCTAATAACGTGGTAGCCAATTGGTACCAAAAGATATTTTCGTATAGCGTTAGCCAATTGGTACCAAAGACATTTCTATACGTTAGCCAATTGGCACCAAGACATTTCTATACGTTAGCCAATTGGTACCAAGACATTTGCATATGGTAACAATGAGTCAGTAATGTGTCCTTGCCTAGGCTGCCTAGATCTATGGCGGCCGTGGAAGGGACCCCTGAGGACGTTGTCCTGGGTCAAGCCTAGGACAACACCTAAAGTATAAACACCACTCACGTAATTCTTCGTACCACTTCATGGATCTTGGTGAATATTAAGCATTGTTTTAGTTAAAATTTCCAAGGAACATTCCTACCTGTTGGGGTGAGATGTCTCCAGGTAATGATTGGATCGGGACGCCCGTTGGCCATGCAGACCAATGTCACGTTGCTTCCTTCATTCACAGTGATGTCTGAAGAGATGTTGGAGATCTTTGGTGGGACTGTTGGCAGAAAGCAGACAGTTAGCTGGGAATTTTTACAAATTAGGACCATTAGAGGACTTTTAAAAAAATATATATATTAAGTGTTTCTCAAAGTCTGGGAATACGAATGCCTTGGGATGCCTAACCCACCATCCAGACCTGGAGCAAGGCTTCTACTACATGTGCTAGGAGCATGGTCCACTCTCTGATGTGGCAGTCACCTCTGTGATTTATGATTGGATGACATTCACATACAGGCAGCCAATGAGATTGCAGACTTAAACAGAGCTGATTTTCTATGA
>VKOC01000631.1:33763-76620 GCA_009364415.1 Spea multiplicata
GGTATTTAGAAGTAGAATAATGCGGTTTATTTACCCCGTTTAATTTATAAAGCCGTTCCCTGCTGTTTCTTTACACATTATCGGGGCTTTTAGGGAGGTAGAACCCTGCGATCCCCTCATACCCAGCAAACATTCTGACCTCCTAGAAAAGAGGGGCATCAGGGGAGGGAGGAAAAAGGCAATCAGGGGATGCAAAGAGGGGCCAACAGGGAGGAAGAGGGGCAATGGAGTAGGGCATCAGGGAAGGAGAGAGGCATCAGGGGAGAGAGAGGGGGACATCAGGGGAGGCATTGGGGAGGAAAAGGGGGCTCAGGGGAGGAAAGAGGGGACAGGGAGAACATCGCCTGTTAACCAGTGATGTAGAAAGACATTTCCTATTAAAACTCCAACTCTAATAATCATTAGATATCATAGTAAAGTTTTCCAATCTTTCTGTTTTGTCATTAAAATGTCATTTTAATAAAATGTGGACTTCCTAATCACCGAGCTTAATAAGAGTTAAGAGAACCCGAAATGATATCGTGGACGGGCTCAACAAGCAAAGGCTTCGGTATGACTGACAGGCTAAATAAATACTTTCAAATTCTATTATCCGTATTTAGATATTCCATCCAGTTTTGTGGAATTCTGATTATATCAAGTTGAATATTTGACAAGAATTTTTGAAACGGACTCTTAGTTTCTTTTAACCCCCCGGGCTCCTCTCGTGTTTTCCCATCCTTCTTACCGGAATACGTGAATTACATGAATGTCTAGGAACACGGGTTCCTTGTGTGTTTTCTAACTCATCTAGCCACACGTGAACGGAACTATGTGAACTATGTAAAGACATTTGTATATAATCCATACCGTTTTGGGGTTATATACTTTATTAGCCCCTACCCAAGGCTAAATTGTAGACCCCTCCATGTTTTGATGCTACATTAAACTCATTAAGACACCAAGACTACTGGCTACCACTTGGCTTTACTGACCTTTATATAAAAAGTTTTCCAGCCAGAATTTTAGACCCATCGTGTGACAATTGCACTGCCAAGGATTGTCTCTGATGAGCAGGACCTTCAGATTTGTAAAGGACTCCAAGAGCGACTTGTCCATCCTTTGTAGCCGGTTGTGTTTCACTCCAAGGAACGTGAGGTTCCGAGTATTATTTCCTAGAGATTCCGGCAAACCAAAGATTCTGTTGGACGAGAGGTCCAGCTCCTTCAAGTCAAGGAGTGAAATGAACACTTGGTTCTCGAGATAGTGGATGAAGTTATTGGAGAGATTCAAGATCTGAAGAGACCTCAGCAGGTGGAACGCGTGGGGCGACACCAGTGATACGGAGTTGTTGGACAAGTCTAGAATTTTGAGTCCAGGAACACCGGCGAACGACGTGTGGTTGATAATCCGAATCTGGTTACCCTGCATGTAGAGTATTTGCGTTTGCGGGGGGAAGTGATCCGGAATTTCCAGAAGCCCTCGATAGCTGCAGTCAACCGTCCTCGCCGAGGTCAGGCACTTGCAAAGGTCTGGGCATCCCCGGGCCACGTGTAAAAGCCACATGAAACGCAACAAGAATATCACCCCACCTGTAAGAAACACTCGGGTTAGACGGAGCCGTTAAAATCAATTTATTATAAACATAGATTTTCTGCACTTGGAATTTCGCCCCGGTTTGGCCCGTTATCAATGCTTCTCAGCTGAAGAGCACATATGATATTAATCATTTCTAGATATCTGTAAGAATTTAGCATTTTCATGCCAGAAAATAAATATGTGCAAATACTAATGTGAACTTGGCCCAGTTCTTTGTAACAATTCTGCTCCATCATGTGGTTGAGCAGAGGGGTTCCAACGCTCAAAATCCATGATAATTGGCCTTGTTTTATTAAGCGTAGGGCCATCTTTAATGAGGGGTAAAAGGGGCAGATGGTAAGTATCAAGATGTACGCGACAGTTTACAGCGGAACTCCTCATAAGCGTTAAAACACGTCCGACGAGTTACTAAGGTTCTTTGGAACAATGTATCCCGTTTGTTGTGCCGCCTGAAGCTACAGATATTGATGACGTTCCTTAACATTCTAAGATCAGGAGATGATTTCTAATACTCTAATCTGCCCCAGTAGGGGTTGTTATGCTTCATGTGTGTCACTGAACACACGCACTCGCTTTGACTGATCGCGTTGAGTGACTGAATAACATAACTTTGACCCGGATCACACACTGAGCGGCTCCAAGCTGCGGCTGAAGTCTTTTCCAAATCTACGCTTCCCTTCCCAGCAGAGCAAAGTGCAAGTAAATCTTTGCTTTCCGTCTGTTTATGTTTGCGTAAGGAATAGCGCTGGTTTTCGTGTTCACGTCTACGGCATAGAGGACATCACGGCCATTGGGTCACCGAGGGAGCGCACTTTGACACACTTACTGTACGGCTTTACGGGGGTTTTGGGGATATGAAACCGGAACACATAAGTTATTTAATGACATCACTCCCTAACTCTATAACTCTATTAATTGAGTCAGTAAATCATTTGAGTTGCCATCTAAATTGTTCTGTTATCCACTACTTGTTGCGCCCTGTTTTTGCAGCGCTGCGGATTTATATATAAATCGATAAATAATATTAATGCTGCCTGCTGGGGGCGCTGTGCACTCCGAGGATTATGAAAGCCAAACGTCGTCGTGATACATTGTGACTTATTGACAGATACACCGAGGATCCTCCAACATTCATGTATAATAACTGCGTTTGGTCTCCTGCATATCGGAGGCAGCAGAGATAATCCCCCCGCTTTGATATCTTTATTTATTAACCCATCTGGGCCGGAATAACTGCTCTTTTTTAATTAAGATGACAAATGCAAGTCATCATTATACATCTGAATACAAAACACACACCTTTCACGATGTAACCCCGTGAATCAAATCACGCTCAGTAATTATTTTATTCTACTAGATAATTTACTGGAAAATATGGGGGGGGTTTATTATTAATTTTAATTTTGCCATTAAAATGTTGATTTATATTATAAAATACTCAAAAGTGTATTTCTTAGGAGGATAAATGTAACAACAAAAGTCCAAAATCTAAAACTAGAGGGTGAGAGGTTTAGATGGAATACTTTATTGAGAGGGTGGTAGATAAGTGGAACAGCCTCCCAGCAGACGTGGTAGAGGGTAATACAGTGAGGGGTATTAAACACGCATGGGATAGACATCCGGCTCCTGAACCAATTACTTATTATGGTTCAAGTCTTTACAGCAGAAGAAAGGGGCGACTCGATGGGGGCCGATCTACTGGAAAATTCTTTTTTTTCCCATAAAAAAATGAATAATATTAAAAGAAAAGAGCAAAGTCACATCAACAAGTTGGGGCGTTTTTCTGTGTATTGAGGAATTTGTCAGAGCCGGTTTGTTCTTCCTGAACGACTTCCCTTTATCTGAAATACTTGAACTTGTCCTTTAGCTGCTGTTAAAACATTTGTCACGTGCAACTGTTACAATGATAAATGAGGTCATAGAATAACAAAGTGACATTTAATCCGCCACCACATGACCTATCCTCAAAGTCGATGGCTGTGATTTTAATATCTTTGACTTTGGTAAAATCATCTTTTTGTTAAAAGGGATTTTATTTCCTTTCTCATTAAAAAATAATATTTAATGATCTGGTGACATATAAAGACGCATGGAAAGGGAGAAAAAAGTGAAAAAAACCCAAAAAACTAGAAATCGTTTCTGATGTCTCTTTCCGACACAGACTTTTAACATTTGTAATTCTAAATATTGATTTGTGAAGAATATAAAAAAAGCATTTTAAAAATAATTTCTTTAAATATTAATGTATATTTTTCTCACCTCTCATGGCTGCCCTCTGTCTGCCGGGTTGCAAATTTTTCTGCAACATTAAAAAAAAAGACAAGCAAAAAAGAAAAGCGTTGACCGTCTCCCGACTTCTTGTCAATCCATCTTTGTTTTTGACCTTTACAAAGGCTTCGTCTTGATGAGCGTAAACTTGGACTGTTGAGAAGGACCCAACGCAGGCACAACTGGGTATTTTTGTGTTCCCAAAGATTATGCGCCAACCCTTAGGGCTCCTTCCATACCCCAGAGGAGAGAGCGAGAGAGAGAGAGACAGAGAGAGAGAGAGGGAGAGAGAGACAGAGAAAGAGAGAGAGAGAGAGAGAGAGAGAGAGAGAGAGAGAGAGAGAGAGAGGGAGAGGAGAGAGAGGGAGAGAGGGAGAGAGCGAGAGAGAGAGAGAGAGGGAGAGAGAATGTCTCGTCTGCTCAATCAACAGGCCGTGGAGGGGATATCTGTCACCTCGCCCTAGACAGCTGTAACTTGCAAATCCCGTCCTCCAGAGCTAACTCATCTCGTGTTTAATCTGCCAGAAATCCAGGTCACACACACGCTCACACACACATACACACACTCATACACACACTCATACACACACTCATACACACACTCATACACACACTCATACACACACTCATACACACACTCATACACACACGCAAAAAGCTGTCCCTTTCAATCGTTAGATCGGGTGTCTCTCGACGTCGGTCGGGGTGCGTTGGTCGGACGCAATGCTTTGTATGTGGCGAGGACAGCGATTTGCATGAGGTTGGTGCTGCTTCCACGCTCGCCTGCTCTGCCAGGACCTATTATGTGGATGCGTCGGGAGGTCCCTCTCATTGAGCTGACATGACGTTGATATGTTCCAACACAAGGGCCGCTCTCCTCTTCTGAAGGGGGTCAGACAATTTTTCCGAGCCCCGTGTCGTAGATAAATATAGCCGGCCACTTGTGTTTACTACAAACGCATACTTACCGGAGATACCTCAAATTACTCCGCACTCTGCACTCACGAGCGCTCCTCGGATCTGCTTTAAAGGGCAGCTCATGTGACGATGACCACCGGCAGTGAATGGGTTATTCTGTCCATGACCGATGCCCCTCTGTATATAAGAGGGGCATCGGTGGGGGGGGGGGCAATATGGCCGGACGTAACAAATCGAGGCGATAAACAGGCTTTGTGCGATTTTAATGTTAATCCATAGACAGCAGCGGCCGGATTACTCAGAAAATACAAAATCTGCCTTCTGGCTCATGTTTTAAAAGATGAAATATATTTTTAATGATATTTTTACTTAAAATAGTTACATTATGTTGGTTATTCATACTAAAAAGCCAACGTTGGCGTTCCTCGGGGGTTGGTCCCTCAGGGCAGCATGTAAGCGGGGGCACTGCAGGGACCTCTTCCTTTTGGGATAAATCACAGGCTAATATTAAAATCCAGTTTTTGATCCCTGTTTTCTCCTCCATACGGATGCTGTGCAGAAGTCGTAGGGACCCCCAACATTTTCCATGTTATTCTTCATTTACACACACCCCTTTTATAAAGATTTGGTGAAACTTACAAAAATACACAATTTCACCTTATTTAAGAGTGTTTTGAGCAGTCGATCAGTATTGACAGGTTATCTTTTTGCACCTTTTAGTTTCGCCGTAATTTATCGCAGTCCGTGCCGTTCACAGAAGGGTTAAAGGGTACGATAAGAGAGTAGATTATGATTAATCCCGCGCTGCCAGGACTCGCATCTCAATAAAACCTCCATTCTGACGCAGCGGGCAGAATCTGAATGGAATCTTTCTTTTCCTTAATCCCCTTCGGTTGCAAATGCATTATTTTTAGCATCGAACAAATTGAAAGATGTTCACGGGACAAGGTCATACTAAGTTAAACCACATGTGCCTCTCCTGGCAATAACGGAAGACTTGTTTCCAACATCATGCTGAGCGCCACGAAAAAAACCCCCAAAAAATAGGTGAAATTCCGGGTCAGATTTTAAGTCTGAAAGGTGTGATTTAAAGAGTTACAGAGTAGCCTTTTCTGATTCTGAAATATTTATTATAAAACAAAATCTTATGGAATTAGCAAAAGATAAATGTCTGCTGGAAGGGGGGTTTCTTATTTTTTTTGACGGAGGAGACAATAATTTCTGCTGACATAACAAAAAAGAATATAAAAAATATAACAAAAAAATATTAAAATATAATTTAAATGTAATCCAATAGCTGATTAAAAGGAAACATTGTTGCCATGTAACTAAGCATTATTATTATTATTATTATTATTAACTTAAAATTCATCTTGAACAAAAGTCCTAGGTCAGAAATATATAAATATTAAATATTGTTAAAAAAAGCACTTAATTATTAGTTAAATTGGAATGCCCGTAGTATGCGCAGTAAACGCGTTCCATGTGTATCCATAGCAGCCAAGTTATTTGGGCCAATTTACAGTTTTTCCCGGACGTCCCATGCAGACTGTGTGTACAGGTGTATTATATTCCTTATTTTCTTCCTTTTAATTGTTTTATTTGGCAGATTCCAAAAAAAAAAAAATCCTAATTATTTCAAAATAATGACATCAAGAAAAGTGAATTTTCCCAGAGAAAGAAAAAATAAAATGAAATTATGTTTTTTTTAGGTACAAAGGAAATACTTTAAGGGTTATTTTTTATAACAAGCAATCGATCACCAAAAAAAAAAAATGACGGGAATAATCATAGCTGGAAAAAAACGTGAATTTGTGTTTTGTTAAGTTTTTTGAAAAATGTCCGCTTTGAAGGTGTTTGAATGATGAATTTGTGATCGATAACATTTTTAGGGACGCGCCACACTTTTAATGCGTATGACAGCTGAGTGGCAGTGGGCCCGCTCATGGTGCCATCCTATTGGACCTCCTCTCGTGACATATTCATACAAAGTGACACATACACACTAACACAAACGCATACACACAGTCACACACGCACATCATAATCACACACACAGTCACATAATCCCATGCACAGTTACATACACACAGTACATACACACAGTACATACACACACGCAGCCATATTGTCACACACGCAGTCACTCACACACACACAGTCACACAATCACACTAACACAGCTGCTCTAAATCATATTTTTTTTTTTAAAAACTTTCTTTTATTATAGTCAATGCTTAGGAGAAAGTGTGCGCTGGTCTGAGGGGTAAATCCGCTCCCCAAATACCCCTAAAATATTAAATGCCATGTTGAATATTCATAATATCTACAGAAGTCTTATTGTTTTTGGTTAAATAGAAAGAATTCCTAAATGTTTCACGAAGAGATCTTTATTTGTGTTTAGGGGACCCGGCAGTCTCGAAACCAGCCCCCCCCCCGATACTGTATCATTACTGACCATAAATCCAACACCCGTCACAAATACGTGAACTGCAGTCCTGGCCGGCGCGTTCCGCAGCTTAATGTCTCCTCGGAGACGCAGTGAAGTTAATGTGTCGGGGGCTACTTTGTATCACAGCGCGGGATGCGTTTTTCACGTTGATCGACCGGCTAGAAATAGTAATCAGGGGTACGAAAACGTTCGTTTACCCTCAAGGGTTTCTGGGACGTTGCGTATGCAGCCTGTGCGTTCCGCGTCCTGTCTGTCCTCCCGGCCCTGGCAGACGGCTCTGAGCAGGTGTTCTGGGCAGGTGTCCTTTATAGATCAGCTCAGGGGCCGAGCCGGACCCCCTCTACCTTTTACCTTGGCAGCGAAGCTTTATTTACATGAATTTGAATGGCAATGAACTCGGTTCCCTTCCAAACTAAACCTGATTCTATTTAACCCCTTAGAGGAGAGAGAATTCTCTTTAACCATCTGGAGAGGACTGACTTTCTCTTGGACCTCGTTGGTCCGTTCGTCAGGTCTCATCGGTTCATAGTCCACACCGTCCTACAACAATCTCTTTGGGATATAAAGTTTGTCTCTCTACAGACCCTGTGCTGTGCTATGTACATCATTGTCACCACCAATCGGCCAGTCGGCAGCATCGTAGGAAACATTTTTAGCTCAAAAAACCCCCAAAAGTTTCTATTTTGTGGTTTTACCGAGGAAGCTTTTAAAAGCAGAATTTGTAAATATTATTTAGAACCTTTTCCCTGTTCCCGTTGAGCAGAGGACTTCTGAGGCGGGTGTTTTAATTGAAAAAACATTCCTGCCGGTTTATTTTGACCGTATGATAAATAATAAAATGATCAGAACACGAATGAACCAATAAGAGCTTCGGCGTTATTAAGGGACATCCTTATGGCTTCGTGTCGTTCCAAATCAATGGATTTAAATAAATAAATACTGTTAGAGTCTATCGAGTGTCTCTCACTCATCATCGTCTTCTTGTTTCGATTTTTGGGGGGTTACATTTAGAAAGCAGCGGGGTCTGTTGGACGCGTTGTTGTAAAATTACACGCAGCCTCCTCTTCTGCTGATACTTTGTCTCGAAAGATGAAGAGGATGAAGGACATTAGAAAAAAGGGTTAATGGTGTCTTTTCACCCCAATATCAAGGTCTTTGGGTGATTCTGAGCATTCCGATTGGTGCCATCCTCCCTACTATATCACAGCTGTAATCCCTGCTTGAATACAGGTGATATTATTCACAATGTCTTTACCTTCTGACCATTGATGGTCCATGTGGACCATTATTAGAACCCTTTGGCTGTCACCCTTGGTCACTGCAAGAGGATCTGTGTGATTGGCTGTTAAACGGTTAATATTGGGGGGAGTCTCAGGGACAGTTATGCCTATGGGTTCTTTAACCCTGCGATTCCCAGAGGAGACAGCACGGGAAAGCCATATTCTAGAAGGCAGATGCAGGGTTAGGCCCAGGAATTCGGTCTCCATCGCTCGTGTTTCAGATCCATTTGCTGCCGCGATACCCGGCCGGACTTTCTGCCAGCGAAGAAATTAATATTCTGCATTTTTAAGGCTATTCAGGATTCCCCCCCCCCTCTCTTTGGACTCAAATAGTCGACGTCTTTGATTTTGGTTCAGCCAACGGGTTCCAAGCTGTACTCGATGGCGGAGATCCGCCGGTAAGGAGCGGCGTAAACGTTTGCCTTAGTAATGTAATTAGGGAACATTTGGCTGCAGTTTGTGGAGCTTAAACAAAACACGATGGGACTGAGTGCGGCTCAAACAGGCGAAGCCTTGTCAGCCGCTCTCGGGATATAAGGGGACCTAGTATTTCACTAGAAAACACTGCAAAAAGGGCTGAATTTGGGGTAAAGCAGAATTAACTCTTTCTATGCCACCAGGAGGAACAAGACATTGGAAAGTATTAATTAGACTTTAATTGGAGAACATTCCAAAAACATGATTCATTTACCTTAAAATATCACTATTTTGATGTTTTGCAGTGTAATTTCTCAGAATTTGGGAAAATTATGGAAATAAGGCCAATATCCGGAGCGCGGTTCATCGTCAGGATAGAATCTAATGTATCTAGGAATTTGTTTGCTTCTGCGTTTAGTAAATATGCCTAAATTATGATAATCTCCTTTATAAACACACAATAAATGGTTCCATCCATATAACCTTTATTTTCACCCGTTTTCCTGCCAGGATGAAATCATTTGAAGGAAAAATAATAATAATAATAATAATAAAAAAAAGGTTTAAGGATAATAGGATGAAAGGAGATCGGCTCTCCCGAAGTAAACGCGGGCCGAGGCTGGAAGAAGCGCCTGGTGTCTGTATGAGGTTTCGTCGATATCATCTTGTTTGCGCAGGGTTTAGGCACATGTGGCACATAAAAAATATTTGTAAATGCCGCACGCGGTCCCAGTTGGAAGCGCTTAAGTTTTACTCTGAGCAAACGCCGCTTTTTAGCCCTTCGCATGGAAATTAAATATTTGCTTGTTTTTCTAAGGCCGGCGAAGGCCTCGTATAAATACGCGCAGTCTCTCAGGCTGAGGTTTGAGCCGAGCGACTTGGACTTCGCCCTTTTGTGGCTGGAGGTCGGATTCAGTCAAATTATAGCACTTAAAAATCTCTTTTCATTAGGGAATAAAAAAGCCTTCAAGGAATGGTCAGATATATATAACCAAGGCTGCGAAATCGTAAAAAAAAAATAAAAAAAAAATGCCAAAACTGAGTTTAAATGTGATTGTAACAAAAATAAATAAATACGAAATTCCTAAAAAATTGGATAACAAAAAAACAAACAAATGTTTAACCCACTGTGTGCCAGAGATTTTTTGTTGGCCTAGTATTGTTTTAAGATGGTTAATTTAGTCCAGACAGGAGAGATGAAGAGGTCGTGGACGTCGATGTTGTCCACCTAACGGTGAATTTCCTCTCGCGTGTCTATCCCGGGGGTTCTGATTCACCTCCTCGCCAGGACACCAAGTCCCAGCCGCTGCCACATCGCCGAGGGTCTTCCTGGAGGAAACATCGTTACCCACTGATTCACGTTCCCATGGCGATGATGAAAGGATTGCACGCACATCTTCAAATCATTTAAACCTCAATGTCCCGATTCAAGATGCAATCGTAGGGAAAAAAAAAGTTTCCTTCCAAGTGAACTTTTCATGAGGATGAAGAACTTTTTTTTCCAACGTTTTTACCCTCAAAGCCCCGTTCTAGCAAATTATGGCTTCAGGCAATGATCGGGGCCCCCCGAGAACATCAGCTGCCCCTTTTTCCTGAAATGTTACAATTCTCCAAAAAAAATTTCAGCTATAATAACCCAACTCCGAGAGCCGTTGGAGAAGCGGAGGGCGATCTCGTTCTCGTTACGCCCCGACGCCTTGCCTATTTATTGGGCTAAACGAGAGGTCACATCCATTGCGCGCACACCGAGTATCTCCTGAGTATCTCCTGAGTATCTCCTGAGTATCTCCTGAGTATCTCCTGAGTATCTCCTGAGTATTCCTCTATTTTCAATCAACATTCCAGAAAGTCTCCAAAAGTTAAGCAGGAACATTGCATTTTACGGCGAGCGACAGAACGGAACGATCTCAGAACAAACGCTCCGTAGATCTCCTGTAAGAATTATTCAGAAGTGACGAGGAACCATCTCTGTCTCTTTTAATCATAACGCGCCGCGCTCCCGTTTTGATCTAAAGTTCTAAGGGAACGTATAACCCGTCGAATGTACAAAATACAGGTGAAGAAAGACGCTGATTCCAAAAGGAATCTGGTGAAATATTTTGGTAACGGGGGCTTCCGCGCACGCACAATGCCCCATATGTTTGACATAAAGGGTAACAGCGAGTTTACACTTTAACTTTGATCTGTAAAACAAATTTGAAATGCAAGTGGCCTCCGCGGCGAGGGCTGGGGTCGCTTTGAAGAGGGTTAGAGGATTTACAGAAACGTGTTCCGATGACAGGACTCATTAGAGAAAGCCATGGGATCGTTCAGATATAACATGGCGGTTTTTACACAGGGTACATAGAGCGGCTGCGTTCGGTTTGGGGAAATACATCGGCTTTGTCTTCTTCTGGATCTTCTGGTTTGTGGACTATTTGTCTTTTTCTCAACCTAATTAACGATGTCACTTTGTAACTATTTCATAAACAAAGAGGAAATATCACCCGTTTATTCAGCTCCCTGCCTTAGGTTAATACAAAGTATCTCACGTTGGCAGGAGGTACCCGCGATCGAAACCCCCCCCCCCGCGTCGAGGCATGTACGGGCAACAAGCATTTAATTTTCGGGACACCGTGTGCTTTATCTTTAACTTCTCATTGGTTGAGTGATGTACCCACGGCCAATCAGAGGGTAGTAATCCAGAATATTTTACCTCTGTATGTCTGTAACCGGTCCGTCGGGCTGGATGTTATTTATGGCCTTGGTTCAGGATATTCTGGGAACCAGTTTGGACCTGACAGGCACCCTGAGAAGCAGTTTAGGGTCTGCGGCGTACGGTTGAATTTTTATTGCCTACAGTTTTCAGGAACCCATTGATTTGTCTGGAATTCTGTCTTAAAATGTCATGGCTGGGGATTAATAACCATTACAGCCAAACCATCAAAAATATGAAAATATAATCCGCACATCAGATATAACGCGGGACGATGTGATTGGACGTCACCGTGTATTAAAAAAGGGAAAAAAATAGGCTTCTGAGAGAGATTATTCGTTAATTGAGTCAAAAGAACGATTCTTAATGGCTCGTAGATCATGAGTGAAGGTTCTTGCCCACCTCTTGTTCTTACCCCAGTGCACGGGGGGTATATAGGTCATGGAAATTTCCTGTTTTTTTAATACAAAGATGCCTGTAATGATGGGGTTTGGTTAATTAAAAAGCAACTTTGAATATTAAGGTAAAACATGGCCGTCATTGCCATCTCTGCACCCAACGCAGCCCAGTCTGGCATAAGATGGCCGGACTGTTTAGCCTCAAGGTAGAGAGAGTCTATGGAGCCAGCATTGGCAGAATTGGTTGGTATAAAAGGGGCATCTTACCCCTCCGTCCAGGGAATGCCCCAAAGGCGCCAATGGCAGTCATTGACCTGCTTACATAGTAACGTAACAAGAAGGTTTTTACCGACCAAACTTCACTATTTTCTCTGTAGAAGCCAAGAACATTCAGCGCCAACGTAAATGTAGTAAGTGGCGCGGCATCTACAATAAACGGCTTAGCGCCAGTAAAAAAACATAAGAACCCCCGCCGGTTTCTACAGAAGAAGCGATCCACGCACTTTAAATGATTAGTTTGACTCACAACAAAACTGGAAAAAATAACTGCCTTTCCCGTTAAATGGTGCACAGGAACGGGTTTGTCATGCATTTTTTGGTCCCTTTTAATGTCTGACGTTTGGCTTTTTTTTTTAATTTGTTCCAGCTGTTGGTATTCAAATGAAACTTGAATTTTTCCAGAGGAAATTTTGGATCGCCAGCAGACAGGTAAGTTAAAATCAGATGTCCGTCTTCAAAGCATTTTTCAAATTCATCGAGTTTATTACAGCAAGAGAAATTCTAATTTTTAACTATTTTTTTTATTTTTTATGACAAACGTTTGCTTTCTCCCCATATTTGGAAGGCGACCTAATCTTATTGCAGGGAATTTATTTAAAACACGGAACGCCGCGTCCCTCGCAATTTGGGAATTTTCCGTAGCACCAATAAATGTTTAAGGAGATTATATCGAGTCCGTAAGACCCTTCTGCTTTTAAAGGTTTCATCCGAACGCATGTTACCTGGGAAAATGGCAAAATCTTATCTTGATCGACCATTTTCGTATTTTTTTACGCAAAATGTGTACTTATACTTTTCTCTTTTCTGCTTTAAGCATTTTCAGGACGGTAAAGGTGTTGTTTTTTTTGTAAAATGTTGTAAAAGGGTTAAGAAAAAGACGTAATTGGCTGTCATATATGCACACGCGTGACCTCTGTTTGCTTCTTTGCAGTGCGCGTCTCTCGATGGAAAATGTTCTAAAAGTTGCGATGATGAAGTGAGTATCACATTGTAATAAAATATATCATGATCGCGGCATTTCATGCAAATTTCCCATGCTTTCCCATGATCCTTCAGTGTACACTGCATTGGAGCCCGAACAGGAAGTTGGAAGCTGCTTCCTGTTTTCTCCCTCCATCAGCCCAAGCAGGAAGTTGGAAGCTGCTTCCTGTTCTCTCCCTCTGTCAGCCCGAGCAGGAAGTTGGAAGCCGCTTCCTGTTCTCTCCCTCCATATGCCCGAGCAGGAAGTTGTAAGCCGCTTCCTGTTCACTCCCCGTGTTCTTTTAGTGGACGGCGCATGAGCCTCTAGTGCTAGAGATGGTTTCCGGCCTCACAGGTCCCACCGTAACGCTATTATCACAGATATCTCAGGGCGACGGGGAGATTTATACCCTGTGACGGGGCAGCAAGATGGCGGCTCCCTTGATATCGTCTGATAAGAAGCACCACCAACAAACAGAAACAAAATAATTAAATGCTAGAATCAGACCATTTCTAATTTGCACATCTCAGCCCATTTATCTTCTAAAGTAAAAATTACTCTGCTTGAGGTTTATAGAGAAACGTGGCCTTGATCTATACAGTCTGCTGACCATACGGCACTCGAAAGGTTAAAACATACAGCAATATATATATATATATACAGAGCCGGCCTTAAGTGTTCTGACTCCCTGTGCGGACTACTGCTCGGCGCCCCCATTCCCAAAAAAAAAAAAGGAAACGGAAAAAAATCTCGCCCCCTCTTGCCCCTTCTCACTTTCCTATCCACCTCTGCCCTTCTCACTATCTACCCACCTTTGTCCCTTCTCACTTGCCTCCCCCCCTCTCCCCCTTCTCACTATCTACCACCTCTGCCCCTTCTTCACTGCTTCCCCCCCTCTGCTCCGTTCTCACTATCTACCCCCTGTCCGCTTCTCACTATCTACCCCGCCCCTTCTCACTATCTACCCCCCTGCCCCTTCTCATTATCTACCTCCTCTCCCTATCCTTACTTACCTTGTTGCCGGAGTCCTGCGGTGGGAGCGGGAGGCGTCCGTCTTCCCGCTCTGCCGCAGTGCGCGCTTCACCCCTGAGCGCCAGAATAATTCCGGCGCTCAGCATGAAACGCTGGCACCTTGACGGACGGACAACTGTTTTTTTTTGTTTTAACTTTATTTAACATCCTCCGTGTCAAATAAAGTTAAAAAACTTTATTTAACATGGAGGATGTTAAATAAAGTTAAAAAAACAAACAAAAAACCCCCTGATGTTTTAATTTAAGTCCCAGGCAGGCGCCCCTGTTGCCATGGCGCCCTGTGCGGCCGCACAGGTCGCACACTCCTAAGGCCGGCCCTGTATATATATATATAGTGCTTTCGTGTTAGTCTCAATGTAGATTAATATCAATACAAAATGCTAGCTGTCATCCAAAAATGTATTTTTTTTTAAAATCTCATTCTCTTGTTGTTACCCTTCAGAAATATCTCGTTTCATGGCGGTTCCTTGGAGTAATTATTATTCTTCTATCGCGCCTTTCATATGTCATCTACTTTTGATTAGCGAGAATAATCAGTTTAATTATATCCTCCCCGTAATCCCCGCGATATCACTTTTATGATGTTGCAACATTGACTGACCTTGACAAACAGCCCTCATTTCCGAACGTCACAAAAAGATGTTATTCTATCAAATTAAGGTGTTTTTTTAGGCCATAAAATGATTAATTATAGAAAGATTTGTGCAATGCTATGTTTTTTGATCAGAAAAGTATTTCTTGAATCATTCGTTGGTTTTCTATTCCAACAAAAGTTACATTTAGATTAATAAGTACAATGAAAGCTATAACGTTACACGGAGCAAAGCCGCAGGAAACCGGTCCGGCCAAAAATAATCCGCTCCGTTATCAAAAATGCAGTTAGAAGAAGAAGGGCTTGAGCTCTGGTTTGATGTCTGATCCAATTTTAAGCCACAGCTAGGAGGAAAAGATTGACCAGCAGTCCGGTTTAGTAAGCGGTTCTGTTGGAGCAGATGAATAAATTCCTGGAAGCCGCTCTTCCTGGAGTGACGCAGGTAACCCATTATGGGTTAATAAATGGGTTAATAAACCATGGGGTTCCCTGCACAGCCATTCCACCTCCTAATGATCCTCTCTCTCTCTCTTCCCGTTAAGAGGGCTGCCGTCTCTTGGCCTCAAATAGTTTCTTTAGCGCCAAGGGTTAACACACAGAACCCGGGACTTCGGTTTTCACTTTAGATCTCGCCCGCTGCGGTTCATCACCTGGAGAGTCTGCCGACCCGAAATAAGACATTACACGCATTAACCCTTCGTTTGCCCCGAGCCAAGCAACTCATCCACCACCAACAATGGGGGATTCTAGGAGGGGAAAAACCCCCCAGGGAAGGCAACCCAAGGGATCTAAATCAAAACATATCACATGGGTTTTAATCCAATGATACGATCTACATATTTAGTTACTTTTTATGTTATGGAATCCCATATCTGTACAGCGCTGCAGTATATGATGGCGCTATATCAAGAAATAATAATAAATAATAACTACTAATAATGTTCTAATCTTTACAATACGCTGATTCTATAACGCCCCTGGGTCACACTTTTCCGGACGGATATAAATAGGTTGCCGTCTGGGTTTTCGGAGATACATTGTGTCCCTCGCGGCTTGCATTGTTGAACCAATAAAAATTCCGATTTAACCGGAAGACCGCGTAAGAAAATATTCCCCGCAATAAATCTTAACTTCAAAATCCGTGCGGACTTCTTACTGATCCATCCGTCAGCCGTCGTGTACAAATAATTCCCCGGCAACCACTTCCTTCTTCATTTTCGCTTTCTTTCTTTTTTTTAAGTTGATTTGTTGCAGTTTCACGAATGTGGAACCGATTTTGAAACGCAACCTTTTTTTTTTTTCCACGTGAAAGTCTTTGTCTGGAAAAAAATCTATCCGGGGTCATCGAGGAGAATGGTTTTTAGGTAGCGTGTTGATGAAATCATTGTGTCCTGCTTAAGGGTCTCTGTAACCCTTTGAATCCCAGAGAAATCGTCCTGCGGCAAACGATACATTTGTGTTTCATTACCGTCCTTCTAAGCTCACAAAGTGCTTTAAGTAGCAGTGAAAGACGTTATTAAGCTAAACTACTTTTATAGGCCTGAGCTACCAGAAACCGAACAGCGACAGCCTTTACTTCAGCGTCCAATTAAAAACACAGTTTGAAAGCCTTAAAGAGGCCTATGGGACCCCCGCCTTCCATAAACCCCTGGCACCCCACTCATTCCACCCGCATTTAAAAAATATTACCTTCCCCCTCGTTAGGGCTCCACGCTGACACAATGCTTTCATTAATATTACCGGCAAACTAATGGCATTCAGCTAGAGTCCGTCCGCAAAAAAATCACTAATACGCACATTTTAGGGCTGAATTTTCAGTTTTTTGGCTAAGGTGGTCCTTCCTGTTTTAAGATAAAGGTAACGTAGCCCACTTGGCCAGGTGACGTGAAATGTCCTCATCATTTTTGTAGTCATTTATTATTCATGACTGCTGAAAACTTATTAGAAGCAACCAAAAAGGTGTAAAAAAGAAGCTTTTTTTTAAAAAAGAATAAAAAAAGGATTTTTTTAGCTGATTTTGAATGGACCTTTGTGAAAATTAGAGGACATTTTTTTGTCACGGTAGCCTTGTTTGTCAAGAGGAAAATGATTGATGACATCATGGTTGTGGCCTCTTCTCAGGTCTGGACCGGCCATCTGTGCCCAGTGCGCCACCGGCGGCAGATCGGGTCCAGCAAGGTGCGGCCACCGGTTGGATAGGCGCGGTGCACGAGTATAAGAACGTTCTATGCAGCCGGTGGTTGGACGGACATCGTTTGCCACCCGTTGGCCTTAAAGCGCCAGCGTCATCCTTCCGCTTCTGGCTTTCACATCCCTTTAATTTTTAGCATTTTTGGCTGTTAGTCAATAAGGACAAAAACACCAAACAAAAAAGAATCTCCCAAAGTGAGTTTTTGTGGCACAAGAAGAGGCTGTAAGCCACGTAAATATACCCTGCGCTCTATAAATAAGGACTTATTTAAGAAACATTTCAGATGATCTCTTTAAGGTCCTGCATCAAATTGAAACATTTTGTGCGACCGAAAAAGAAACATTTTGGGGCGACTTGATTAAACCGCCGTGATTAACAAACGCAAGCATTTTCAGAAAAGACCCATCCAATAATTGCGAGTTATCTTCCATTCCTGCGCTAAGTGCTCCTTCCCGAATATTTTAATATAATCATGGCTACAGACAGGAAACGCTTCCAGACGCGAGCCCTTACTAAACAAATTGAAAACATTCTTTTGCGCAATCTATGGAAAGCGATTATATCCGTGATTAAAGCCCACAAAAAAAAAAAAAAGGCGATTTTCGAAAAAAATCTCAGATCCATTTTGCTGAATCAGCTCAATCCCGGAGATAGCGTGATAAATAAACGCACGTATTGTCTGCGTTGGGTCGTTCCGCAGTGTTTGAAAGAATACCTTGATTAACGGAGACAAAACCGGATGAGCGGCCGTCATATATCACCCGAGGTGAAGAAATACAGGCCACAAAAAAATGTAATTATAATAAATAAAGAAAACGTTCGGTGGTAACAATGTATTTAAATATATATTTAATTTTTATTTTTGTTCCAATACATAGATAAATGTATAATATTTATAAATATATTATACCATTTAGCGCTTGGCGGTGATGACTCGTAACCTGAATTATGAAGCAACGCGGTATATTTTCACTAATTAACCGTAAAATCTATTCTTCCTAAATAATGAAAATTCTAAATAACCCTAAAATGAACTTTTGTGCTGTTTCCTTAGGTTATCAACTGTTACCTCATCGACAATAACGGATTTATTCTGGTGTCAGAGGATTACAGACAGGTAAGGCAAAAAAATGCTATGTTTTAGAATGTTTGAATGACTTCATTTTTATGGATAAAACTATTTTCTGGGGTCGGACTGTTACAGTCTTTTATTAAAAAGATCTCCGGTTCATCTCCGTGGTATCTTGTTTAGTATTTCTTAATAAAATGGTCATTTGGCTTTTTTGTTATAATATTACTGAAAGCTGCATGAATTATGAGCTATAGCGGCCAGGCAAAGAGCACTAAGTTACTCCCTTTATTCTGTCCACTATAGTTCTATGTATTCTGTTGCTATGGCAATCAATCCTTGTGACCTATCAATGCTCTCTCCTTGCGTCACATGACTTTAGGATAATAAGCCGCTGAAAAAAATATGTACAGAACTTGCCATGATTTTTATTTCTACGGAGGGTCCGGACATTCTAGACCAAGAAGTCTTAAAATCCTATTGTTAGAATTATTATTATTTTTTTTTTAGGAAAACATTATTTTTCTGTATCAGCAACAATATTTTTTCTTGTCTGTCTCCAGTAAGCAGTCACAGTCCGGGAGACTCGTGTCTCGAGTTATCAGGACACGCGTGTCAGTCTGATGAACCCCGCGGGAGATGATCCGCCGCATTGTAGCGGAATCTAGTATTTTGTCCCCAAGGGGTCGTACCCCCCCCCGCTTCGTAGCCGATCTCCCTGAGAGACACTCTTTTTTATTCTATGGCTGTCACGTAAAGACATCAGCAAGTCTCTGGGGGTGACATGTAACATTTAGCGGGTGAAGTTAATGGGCAGCGAGCGCTGTCTCTGCTCCGCTCGCCCCGTCTCTGCTGCGCTCGCCCCGTCTCTGCTCCGCTCGCCCCGTCTCTGCTCCACTCGCCCCGTCTCTGCTCCGCTCGCCCCGTCTCTGCTCCGCTCGCCCCGTCTCTGCTCCGCTCGCCCCGTCTCTGCTCCGCTTGCCCCGTGTGTGAAAGCCTCGCACTCTCCTTTTCTCAGCCGCTCTCGTTTGGGCAGATTATTCCTATCTGATATACATTTAAAATCCGTAGAATTACAGCCCCGCGGGCAAAGATGCCTTTCATTAACTTGTTGGCGGAGCGAAGTGGCCCAAAGTATAAGGCCTGTAGCCTCCAAATTAGAGAGGCACATAAAGCCCTCGTATCGTTTGATGATAGAAGAGAAGTGGTCCCATTTTCCACCACTTTCACCCCAGTTTACCCATTTCTTCCCCAGTTACATTCAGACAGGGACTGGTTTAGCAGCCATAAAACTCAGGGGTAAGCAGTGGGAAAACTGGTAGCAGCGAAAATTCGAGTGCTAAGCGTCTCCCGCACAGAAGAGGGACCCTGATTAGTATCTTCATCAGGGCTGGACCCGGGGACAGGGGGGGCAATTGTTCAAGCTGGCAGACAGTTCTATACCTGTAGACGTTCTATACCTGTAGAAAGGTGCGCCTTGCGACATCACAGGGGCAGTGACCTCAGAGACGTATCCTTTGGAGAGATGTTTGTTTCTCATTTATATTACCCCCCCCCATGAGACGGTGGCTCCTCTTTATTCTTTTAAGGACATTTGGTAAATTAGGGCAGATAGGATTACAAATCACTGAGTCTGATCAATGACTTTGCCAAAGAGATAATACATTTAATGCAAACCATGACCCCGGCTGATCCCTTTTATCTGACGATATTTAGGTTTTTTTCCTCCGGCTCCTTAGTTTTAACCCCTTTCAGGCCACCCTCTCGGTTTGGAAGTCCGTTACTAAATATGCTTTTCATATCGCATTTCATTGGCACCCCCTTCTATTATGGGTAGAAATCTGATGAAATCTGTATTCTTTGAGACTCTAAATTCCGGAGGTCCCCTCACCAACTGGAAAATACCCATTTTTGGGGCAAACCTCATTAGTTTCAGAAAATCCTGGGTTGAAAAGAACTTGGGTTTCAATGAGAAGATGGTTTATAACTTGCTAGCCCCGGCTTCAGCTATTGCCCTCTCCTGGATCCAAGACTCTACAGTATAGACAACATTTTATGTCCAAGTCACATTATGCCACGGGCCGTATATATCACATACATGCTTTTCTACTCCATCTCCTTCACATTTTACTCAATCACCGCCATGTTTTATGTTTCCCAGCCATATTTCACTCATCTTGAGCTCTTCTTGTCTCAGAGAAAGAGGGGTCACACATGGTCTTTGGGGAGAACGTCACATAAATCCATCCTTAACCAACCCGAAACCCCAAAAATATAAATTCTCATCCCCAATATAGAGATTTCCTTTTTACAGACTGCGCCTCTGAGCATCCGAACCCCATGGCACCTGTACGGGCACGTCGGCCAGCGGGGCCGATCACAGCCAGCGAGTCGGTGCCAACAATCCAGGCTTCTCGTCTCCTTTCATCTCCGTAAACACAGATAAATAATCATAAAATACATTTCTTTAATTACAAGTCATGTAACTTGGATAGAAGAACACGCGACGAAGTATCCAGTTTTATCTTGTTACACTAACATTCTTTTACCGGTTACATTTTTTTAATTGGATATTTTGTAGCTAGAAATCCTCTACTTCTCCGAGGCTAAAATTCTAAAACAGAGATTAAGAGATTAAATTCCTCCAATATGTTAATTGGGTGATTTTTACTTCCCTTCTTACTTATTTCAGTCCGGGAGTGCTGACAGAAGCACGGACATTTTAATAAATGGCCTTTATTCAATAAACTTCTCGGCCTTTTCAATATATATATAATTTACAGCTTTTGGAATCCTTTCTACATCTGTCGGGATAAAATCCAGGACATTTTGACCTAATTCTTACTTCTACCATTAAATTAAAACAGAGCAGTCGATTAAAGCAAATGTTAAACCAGCAAAAAAATTTAACTTTTTTTAAAAACAACAAAAAACTGTAAATGACACGTCGACACTTTATATGGGTTCCGGATCGCCCATCATGCACCCCACCGTGTCTTTGATCATCGGCTGATGATTTTTTTATTATTATTTTTTTTAGAACATTTGATAAATTGTTTTTAGAACTGGCGGAGGACTCAAGAAGAGGGAAAAGCCTGTATAATGAGGCTCACGATAGATTGTCAGCTACTCGATAATATAATAATAAGGCAAAGGTCAGCTGTTTGAGTAAAAAAATTTTTTTGTAAATAATAATAATTATTATTATTGTAAATGATAAGTTAACACATTATATGGCACAAATGACCAGTTATGCATAATTGGCTGTTGGATTTTATATTTTTTCACAACTTTTTTACAAAAAAGGGGCAAAACCTGTATAATGAGGCTCACGATAGATTGTTATCTACTTGAAAAAATAATGACGCATCATCAGTTTTTAAGCCGTAATGAATAACTAGGTGGGGAAAAAAGCTCACCTGTTCGATAGTAAATATATATATAAATACATTATATATATATATATATATATAAAAGAGCAGAACTCGTAATAAAATTGATACACTGAACCGCTTCTGTGTGAAACACACAAAAAATTTGCTGTCTTTACTGGAATTTCAGCAGGGCCCTAAATATTTACTTAACGCTTACAGGAAGTGTCAAACGTGAACGAAAATGACTTGAAATAGCATTCCTATTCTAATATAAACATACATTTAATTATTACACTTAAGAAGGAGCCGACCCCGGGAATACGTCTCTAATTTAGCCGTTTAATTATACAGAAATCCCAATCATTGGCTGCGCGGAGCACGGCGGAGGCTTTGGGCTGCGACAATGGAGCAGATTCATTCTATGACATAACCTTCCAGAGGAAACCTAATCTCCTAAATTTATGTTGTTTAACCAATTATTAGCGGTAGAGGAGATATTTCCTTTTGCCGAAGGCGACTTACTCAGACAGTCACTAATAAACAATTCAAAGCTTGGTGGTCTTTCCTTTTCTGAGCTCCTCCTGTAAAAATTACGAGATATACGATATACCGGTCAAAAAATCTTACTTGGAAGGAACAATGAACCTTTTCAGAAAACATTAACCGTATCGGGTAGAAGTAGTTTTTTTTTTCCTTTGGAACGGCTGATTTTGTGAGATTTCTGTGGTAGGAATTCATAGTTTATGCTGTCAGTTCTGGGTGGATCGTTTACATTATCGGCAAGCGTCACCCAAAGAGCTCGTCAAGACTCCCATCGAAAAAAAAACTTAATTAAGACAGACATTTATATTCAGAAATGATGTGGATTCGGGACCTCGTCTAACACGGCCTTTCTGTGGACAAGAATTAAGTGGAGTTTTTTTTCGGAATGTTCGGAATTCCTGATCCTAAAAAAAATCATCTCATCGAAGATACGTAGAAGCGCAGAAGGCAGTGGAGGAAATAGGATGGTTTAGGGGATGTTAGGGTTAAGGTGGGCTCGACACACACACACACACTATAAGCACCTGGTTGTGGCAGGTTGGTGACCCCATTCATTTGATGAACAGGTTTGCAGGAATGAAGGAAATCACTGTCTGTCCATAAGTAGTGTGACATCACACACAAGCTGTGCATGGGGCATCAGTGACATCACACACAAGCTGTGCATGGGGCATCAGTGACAACACACACCCGATGGATGGGGGCTCAGTGATATCAAACACCCTGTGCATGTTGCATCAATGACATCACAAACCCTGCGTCTGCGGCATCAATGACATCACACCCCCTGTGCCTGGGACATCAATGACATCACACAACCTGTGCATGGGACATCACACACCTTGTGCATCAGATCTTGTGACATCACACACCTCACACATGTGATATCAAAAAAATATACACAGAGCTGTGTTAATGAATACATTCCATGAATATGAGTCATCGTCATCATCATCATCATCATCGTATTGTGTACAAGATACTGAGGATTACTAAATAAAACATTTAATTAATGCTACATTTAGTTTGATTAACACCGCCCGGCATTTAATCCACGTTGTTCAAAGAGTAACTTTAGTTGAAATGCACGTAAAAGAGGTTGGACGTGCGCCCACCAGCCCCCCCCACCCACGTATGTTGGAAAGCGATCTAAGTTCTTTCCTGGTAAAAAGATAATACTTTCTCTTTGAAATGCGAAGTGTCTCCTGTGAAGATCGACCAATAGGCTTCTCCGGCTGTAAGAGAATAACTCAGGTGAGAGACGTTCCTTCGAATACACAAATAGCGAGGGATTCATTCATCTTCCACGGGACGCACCTTCCTTCATCAGCCTGACTCTGGAATGTTTTCATGGCAGAGGACACAATTAACTCTTTGGGAGAATAAACACATAAAAAGGGTTTTCTGTATTAACTTCAAATTCAACCCTAATTTCCTCAATGACACTTTTTAATAATGGTGTAATTAACATTTCACATCTATACTATTCATCCCAGAGTTGTATTAATATTGTAAAAAAAAATCAGTAATTCTTGTTTTTTAATAACGATTGTTTTTTAAAAAATAATTTTTAATAACGATTTCAGCTCCTCTGCACAAAAACAAATTTTTAGTTATATTTAGAAATATCTATGTCTTTTTGCTATGTGTTTTATATTTTGTATGTTTTGTACCTTGGTATGATGCGGAGACTTGCCATAAAGTGGTTTGGTTTGTAAGCAGGGGTGGGGCCTAGATATCACATGACCATGCCTGTCAACTTTCCAGGTCAGGCTACCTAGAGCTCCCCCTCTTCTGAAGGAGTGGCTTAGTGAGAGATCTGACCAACCACAAATACAAATGGGACTGGCTGCCAATAAGGGCGGGCCTAGCTCTGGACATCCTGGAATTCCATGGGAGTGGGCATGGCTTAACACTGCTCCTCCCCCGAGGATAAAGCGCAGGGTGCCCCAGAGACCTGAGGTAGCAGCACTTCCTCCGGAGACTCTGTGTGAAACCAGGAAATGAGGAGGAATGTTCTGCTATTCTATACCATCCAACGTTTCAAAGAACGCCTTTGTTCGTATCTTTTAACCCCTTAATGACATCAAAATGCATTGTTTTCAATGGGTTTGGGGACCGCCCATTGTCCTTAAGGGGTTAAACAATATAATTTATGTCAGAGAAACACGTTTTATTTTGTGTAGAATTCCAATAATGTCTACGTGAAGAGAACCGCTGTAATTTAAAGAAAAAAGGAATATCTGGCATTTCGTGCTGATTTGGATAATCAGTCCCAATGCTCCTCATCGTCTGCCGCAGAAACGTTGGCTGCTCCCGCATGTTAATCATCTTTAGAACAAGGAGCATCACGCTGATCGCATGCAATTAATATTGACAACAAGATGACAGCCGCAGATTTTATTTCATCTTCTCTGCACTATCAACATTCTTTCATGATTTCAATGTTAACTATTTTAATTTAAAACAATCCAAATTAAAGACATTTTTTGGTATATCCCCCCCTGCCTTTGCTCCTTGGGCCCCCGTTTTTGTTTTTAATGTAAAAAAAAAAACAGTTATTTTGGTTTCCAGCTCTTTCTGCCCAAGTCTAGTCAGCATAAGTAGAGTGATTAATAGAATTTTGGCTTCTAATATTGTTTTTTTCTCACTTAATTTTGTTCTTTTGTGCTTTTTTTTCAGACTGGGAGCTTTTTTGGTGAAGTTGAAGGAGCAGTGATGAATAAATTATTAACAATGGGCTCATTTAAGAGGTAAGACTTTTTGGAACTCATTTGATGGCAAGGGCAAGAAGTAAAATTGTTGAAAGTCTCTGGGTCTCTGTTGTATTTTCAGGCCATTGGCCATGAGCGTAGATTTGGCTTACGGGCCAACGTTCAGCCCTTGGCTTTTGTGGGTTGCCTCATCTGCTGAATGGAACAAAAAGTAAAAACTAACTCATATTCCATATCTAAAGGACCATTAAGTCCTAACCATCAGTGTTATATAAGAACATATTTTTTTTTTTTTTAAAAAAACATGATGTTTTGAAATGTTGTTTCTGGACTGGGGGAAGCAATTTCCATGTGCGCTCTTAACTTCCTGCTGTGCGCTCTTAACTTCCTCTCCAGTGCTCAGAATGTGCGAAGAATAATTCGTTCCCGCAGCGTATGATAAAAAGCAAAACGAGATTTCAAATACCTGGCATTTTGGAATGTTTGGAAAATATCTCTTTACATTGTGTTTGTCTCAAGATAATATTTCATGCGGGAAGGTAATATTTTGGCTGCAAGTTCTTGAACACACAAGCCGGATGCTGGATTTAAAGTCCTCTTCAGTTCGTGACTATTATGTCGGCCAAACTCTTTATAATCAGATAAACCTTAATATCAAAGGAACGTTCTCGTAAGAGGTAGGAACGTTGTACAAAATGCCATCAAGTTTAACTTAACCACAATTATCCAAGAACAAAGATGATGTCATCAAGGAAGATCAAAAAAAGGTAATAATGTTATTATATTAGAATCTTCTTGGAAGCGATATCAAAGCTCATAAATCTCAAACACAAATACCGTTCGGATACAAAGAATAATTAAACCTACGAAGCTAATTGCTGCCTCTGATATTCAACATAACGGATTTCAAAGGGATTGCTACACCGGGGATGATAGGAATTGTAGTCTATATATATATATAACGAGGCGTTGTTAACCTTACATTTCTGAACCCCGTTATCCGGCAGGTATATTATTTGACGTCAGTGGATAGATTTTGTTGGTTTAGCCTTAAAAAAGAGCAGAGGCAGAGCCAAGTATCGCGAGCCAAGAAAAGGTTGCGTAATCTCCGCCGTGTGCAGTCTTACATGGAATATCTTACACGATGCTCTTATTATATGGTGGGAAATAATTCTCAGCTCCCTAGCGAGGTCCTGGACCCAGACCAAGCCGAGATCATCCCCCAAAATGCTGCACACGGATTTTCTTCGTATTATGGAGCCTTATTACATGTTTTGGATTTTGCATAAATCTTCGGTGTATAAATATATAAACTCTTTACTTTAGCAAAGCTTTTATCTAAAGTGCACAGAAACTAAGCATTAAATATCTACTTTTAAAAAAAAAAAGGCCTGTTCCTAATTATCTAAAGTTGATGGTTTATACTTTTGGTGCTTATTTTTAGTGTTCCCCTTTGCCTGTAATTTTTATTATTAACGTTAATTATTAATTAGTCGGTTCTCTTGGTGGTAAGTAGTTAAAGATATTGGTCTTATAATGTCTTAAAGATATTATCTTTGTTTCTTTCTGTTCCTCTTCGTATTTATATATAAATACTAGCCTATTAGTTAAAACAAAATCCCTAAATATCTCCTAGCTAAACTTCCATGCCCCCCCCCATACAAGTCGCTGCGTCTACCCTATCTTAAGTCTTCCGTAGTATAGCAGGGGTTAATATGGGAATCCGTAGAATCTCACCAGGATTTAAAGGTCTGTAAGAGCGACTCTATTGGCCGCCGGCAGGTGGCTCGTCTGGCAGCAACCAATGAAGAGCAGCTGGCGTTTCCCAATCACACTAAAGAGAAGAAATTAAATGAAGAAAACGAAGAGAAAAACGAATACGAAGAACATTTTCGAATATTTCCCCGAAAACACACGGAACGGGCAAAAATTCACAGAACCCAAAGATCCCCCACCCCCAAAGACGTACATGAAGGCTTCGCCGGCACCCTAGTGGAAATGGGCCGGTTGGGGAGATCAAAGATGTTTTACTGGACAAAAAGTCACCTTAAAGGCCGTAGGGAATAAACGCCTTGCAGGAGTGGATATGGATTGAGACGGACGACCTCGTTTGACACATCAGTCTCTTTATGACTGCAGAAACCTTTGCGGTACTCAAGAGTCCTAAAATGGCTGCTCTGGGATTTAATATCCAAAGTAATAAAAAATACCCAAAAATCAAACGGAGAGAAAAAAATGAAGGGTACATATTGTGCGCAAACGTAAATATTTCTGTGTAAAAGTATTTAATCAGCGGCCGGTATTTACATTTTTTTACTGCATTGCCCCAAAGTGCAGCTGGATGATCCATCGAGACGAGGATTTACATGCAGTTTTTATTTTCGCGTTAAATCAATTCCCCGATCAATCCTCGGCTGAGAAGTCAGCGCACATCAAAGGGAGGGGAACGCTTTGTAGTCGGTTAATTACTCAAATTTCCTTTATTCTCCCCGTCAAACGGCGTTGAGGCTCTTACACGGCGCTCAATGTAAACATTCCTGCGCAGGAACGCGGCCCGGCCGGCCAGGAGACGTCTTCCTCGCCATTGATCTGCGTCTCGAGGTATTTTCCTCGGGGGCTCGCTTTCTTGCTCAGCAATTTGTCAGTTTGTGATCAGAGCTTTCAATCCGGCTCGGCGAACGGAGGAAAAATGCCGACTTTGCCCGAGGGCTTTAAATCGTAACAAAAAAAAATAAATAAATCTGTAATCCCCAAATATGCCGTATTTAAGAGCATTTTAAGGTGACAAGCATGACACGGCCGTGATACTCATGTATATCACATGTGACGCTCACAATCAACGCTTTCACGTCTTAGCTGAAAAACATTAACTCTATGAGTGCCTGATGCTATGAAACATGCGTGTCCGGCCCTCGTACTTTTGATGGATTCCGAGAGGCCAATGAAGTTCGATAAAAGTTTGGTTGGGGGGCTCAATTTTCTAAAAACCCACAACGGGTTCCCATTAATGACAATGCATTGTGAGCCTGTACATGTACGGGCTTTGTCGTGAAGGGGTTAAAAGCGACAAGGAGGAAATTATACTTTTTAATGCACCATAAAAATGGTCGTGGGGTTCAAGAATGCACTGGAATCGGGGGCTGGAATGGGTTAAAAGGCGTAAGAGAGAACCGGGGGGGGGGGATTGTAGAAAGGAGCTATAGGGAGTAGATTTAAGAACAAGATGAATTAATGTGAAAAAAAGTAATTTCCATGCCAGAAAGTCCATCTCGTGACACAAATATACAGACAACAAGCTGATGGGAATATTTTCAGGGGGAAGACATTTTCCTCGGCCCCGGCCACATCCTGCTGGGGCAAAAAATTTTGAGCTCTGACGAGCACGAAAAAAATTGTCCCCCCCCCCCAAATGTCTAAAAATATCTAATTAATATTCATATCCTGAATTCTATTTATAAAAGGGTTATGTCACTAAATCAATTCGAAGGAACCTAAAGATTTCTGTGATAATTAGAATTCTACCGCTAAGCTTTTTGGTGTTTTCACAGCTGGGTGACAGCGAAATATGCTTTTTTTAAATTTTTTTTTACCCCTTTTAGGGTAAAACTGACGTGGCGCTTCTTAACGCAGAGTATTATGGCTTTAATGAACGAAAGCGATCTTGGCTTTATATGTAAACATCGTAAACATCTCAGAACATAAACCGAGACTCAGCCACTCAAAGATAATTATTCCATAACTGCGCAAAGAGGGAGATTTCGGTGGAACAAGAGGTCGGGCTGTGAGGCCGAAGCAAGGAAATCCCGGGGGGCATCCAGCAAAGTGCTTCTATACACAAAGAGAGGCTTAACTTTCCAGCAGCCCGGGCAGAGGTTAATACCGCAAGAGAAATCAATAATATTTGGGGTAGATGGAAGATTATCTCGAGTCGGCGACAAATCAGAACGAGGATTGGAGAGGATTTCTAAAAATCAGCTTTTTGCTACTAAACATCCTAATGCCTCTGGACGCCAATCTGCTTACAATAGCTAAAAATTCTCAATAAAACTTGGTTAACCCCTTAATGACAAAGCCTGTACACGTACCGGCTCAAAATGCATTGTTTTCAATGGGTTTAGGCCCATTGTCCTTAAGGGGTTAACGTCACTTTATTTTGGTCTAAGGTATATATATATATATATATATAATGGGGGGACGTGGGAACGCTGCCCCCTCTTATATCCTGATGATGCTTATACTGGTCCCCTTTTTACTATCATTTTGGAAGGAGGTGGGAAGGGTTAATCTTTTACCCTTCAATCATGATAAGGTCATCATTTATATATATATATATATAATGAAAAGATTCTTGGGTATGGTTTTGCGGGGCTGAAGAAAGAAACCATTTTACTTTTTTTACTTCCCCCCCCCCCACACATATCATTAACCACTAAAAGGCCGGCGGCGATGATTACAACGCGAAACAGCACTCTGGGTGCGCCGCCATTGCCCAGACTGGGCTGAAACTCCATTAATGGTTTTAAATTTAGTTCTGAAAGAAAAACCATCAATTATAATGTTCATCGGCTATAATCAACAGGAAATGAGAACCATCATTAAAATATAACAAAATTATAGTTTTTTGATGCTATTGCAGCGATTTCAGTTTTCTCCGTTAAAGCGACATTTACTGGATTTATTTATTTCCTAGACACAAAGTCTATTGACAGTAGACAAATAAAATATGAAGTCGTGACTGTGACATCTATCAATAGATCTAAAATGTTAATTATCTAACTTATATTTAAGATCAGACTTAGATTTTGGATTTTTTTTAAATAATATTTTTTAAAATTTAGGTTTAAAATTATTATGGTAGATTTTTAGAGTTGGATAACAAAAGCTTTGAGAATAAAACGTTAGATTATATTAGGAGAGCAGGGCCCCCTTCTCCTCCGGTCTTAACGATAATTATTGTCCATTTTATATATCGTTAGTTTTAATGTTAGTTTTCACTCTCATTTTGTAACCGAGGCACAGAACCCGTTGGCGCTCCGTAAATGGAAAGGAATGGAATTTTTTTTTATTTTGTAGCCATAATCTTTCTGCACAACAAGCAAATTTGTGTTTCTAGAAAGTGCAGAAATGGTGCAGGCAGCTGATACAATGTAACGCAATAAGAGCGTAATGCGGGACGCAAGAATCTCACGCATTTCTCTTCTGGCTCCTTGTATCAAAATATCCAACAGGGCTGGATGGATTTAACCTCTGAACCGACGGAATCCAAGTCACATGCAGCACATAGTAGCAAGAATCTGAGAAGGAGACAACTGCTGGGCTCTGTTACGTCCCTTCTGTTTATTTTTATGCACAAAAAACGAGTCGGGGTCAAGTTGTCCCAGTAAAGACACAATTAAGGGACTGGGTGTTGGGTTACTCTCCCACTCAATGTCCGTGGTACATGAACTGCGAGTGCTTGGCCGGCGTCCCACTCACCAAATCGGTTGACTCAGCTTAAGATTTTTAGAGAAATTAAGTAGCAAATCAACAATTTTCAGACAATTAGGGACATCTTAAGAACTCGCTTACTTTTATTCCCGGATGAACCCCTCCACAAACCTTCATTGAAGACTCATTAGCTGACTGCTGCTCTGGTTAACAATGTCATGTATTAAATAGAATTTTAATTTTAGTATTTATATATATATATATATATATAATTTATTTTTTTTTTTTTATATATATTTTTTTTTTTTTTATATCACTGTTTGGTTGGATTTGGGTGTAATTAAATATATTCTCTGTTTTTATTTTTCTATTTATTTCTGCTGTAAAATTGGATTTTGTTTCCTCCGTTTAGGATTACGCTGTATGATTACCAAGCCATGTGTCGGACTAATAAAGAGAGCAGCGACAGTGCCCATAGTTTGTTGGACGTGAGTATAATCTGCGGACAATGCACGGCTAAATGATCGCCAACTGCGTAGCCTTGTTTTTTATGTTGTGTATCTCGAGTAGCTAATTATTCACATGATTTTTTGAAACATTTTTTGTTTGATTATGAATTTGGTTGATTGATGGATCCTATAATTGTTCACGCATACAAAATATTACTGAGCTTTAAAATCTTAATATTCATTAAAGGAGTATAACGCATTTCTCTTTGATTTTCAGCCATATAACGCATTTTTCGCTGCAGTAAAATGGATAATGACAGAGCTGATCTTGTAAGTATAACCTAAATATCCTCTATTTTCAGACCCCACTGATTATTAGTAAATGCGGTTAATTCATATGAATGTCTGATAAGGAAAAGGGAGCCCCAATGGAAATGATGAAGAATGTTTTCTTTGCTTCCCCATCTCTGCTCCGAATGGACCAAAAAACGCACGAAAATGGTGTCTGAATCAATTTTTGGTCCATGTGCAAACGTCTAGTATCTGGTTAGTCTTCCATGATAAAAGCGGATGTGGACATCACAAGCGGTCACATGGAATACATTTCAAACATGACAAGCGTGGTTACAGAGGCGGAAACTACCGGGTAGAAAAACCCGATTTCTGTCTGTTTTTTGGATATGAGGAAATTTTCACAGCCCTGTAACGCAGGAGATCTGACAATAGGATTACGAGGGAGACATTAAAGCTGGAACGGCTCTTTAAGCCCTGGAGTCTTGACCTGTCTAGAGATAATATAGAAGCCAATATATATTTATTGAGGTTGTTTGTCTGATGGGTAATGAATGCCAGTTTTTGTCCGCCTGGGTGGGCTCCAATCATCTCTGTGACTCATTTCTTTACTATGTGATTTTGTGTTCCTTAAAATGGGTAATTTTAAACCAGAACCACGTCTACTGCTCAGGTGTTGATCATTAACTCTTTGTTGAGCAGTAGATATTTAGATATCTTATTCATATTATGGTTTTTGGAGAAACAATAAGATTCAGATATTCGTTTTATGGAAAAGGGAGCTCTTAAAACGTTGCTAATTTTCTGTATTTTAATAGCGTTGGAATGGTGTGTTTGCGTCCCCAAAATACATTGCTTTAGCTCAGAATGTACGTGAAATCGGCAATGCCTTTGACCATTGGATGGGAAGTCTACGTCTTCCAAACATCTTGCAATAATCTGACCCCGTTCCGCGCTGCCATACAAACTGGGTTTCATGGTCCTTAAATATAATCTATTCCCACTGCATATCATTTTTCTATCAACTCTTACAAATTATAGGAACACCAACGCCAAGTTCAGAGATTGAATTTCTATAGAATGTCTTATTTAATATTTTCCCCAATTCTTTATCTACTCGAAACATGTATAAGGCTTCAGTGTTCGAGTAGCGGAGGCTAATCATTTGTGAACGGCTGATATAAGAAGACGTTGGGAACCCAGACTGTTCGCGGAGACTATTTGATATGAGGTCTTGTGCCTTGGCCAGAAACAATCTATCCATCTGAGTTCTTGTCAAACTAATGAAAAACAAGTACACAACACAGCGACTGGCACAGAGAGACCTTAGACCTTTGGCCCTACACCATATTAAGTAGACCAGCGCCCATGCATCCTTATCAATCCATTGTGAGCTGTGCTAATAATAACTATTTTAATAATAATTTTAGAAAAACAGGCAAAATCGTATTCTAGAGAACTGTGGTCTCTTGGTAAATACTTTTCTCTCCGTTATACGACTGCCGGTCCCACCAAATTCTTGGTTCTACCAAATTACGCGGCCAACGCAGATATAGCATTACTTTTCCAGAATGGCTGCATTGCCACCGTTTCGTTTAGAATATTTGGAATTAACCTAAAACCATAAAATCTAAGTTGTGTATTTTTGGTGCCAAGCGTGCCTGCGTGTGTTTTCATCAAAGTTAGATAAATTGGGGGAGTCATTCTAAACATTTTTTTTTCCAGATTTCTTGTAGAATTTAATCTATGCAGTTGGTGGAATTCAGGGCATTCTGTAAAAGGTAAGAGGTTTCCCTACAATTTAATTTTATACTAAACTAAATGACTTATTTACCGTTTATATGTAATAATTATAATTTGGTCATTTTCCAATAATTAAATCTTTTATTCCAACGTATTTTGGAAAAGGCCAAAGTAACTCTGCCTCCTTGATACTTTGTAACAGCATCGGCGCTGTGGATGTAGAATATTTTTTAAAATTATGGTGAATGGAGATATTTCTTAAAAATGATGTCATTTAATTCTTCAGAATATAATTCTATAAATCTACAAAAATACAAAAATCACCCAGGGAGGAACAGATCTGCGCAATAAATTGATTAAAGATATTTGATGAGTGACGTTGGATCCCAAGGCCCTCAGCACCCTAGATTTCTGCTAAAACACTTGTTTTTAAGTATTGCTTTAATGTTTCGATCACACAAATGAAGCCGCAGTACCCTAAAGTGGTCACCTGGGGGCGAAACCCAGAAAAAACATATTTAACTATTACAGTTTCTATTCACTGCAACATCACATTTGTAGGTTAATCTTTAAAGTCTTAGAGAGATCTTCTCTCCGTTCTCTTGCAGCACAAAGACTGAAACAGACCCTGGAGCCGTGTGATACAGAGTATCCAGCGTTTGTATCCGAGCGCACAATAAAAGAGACCACCGGCACGATCGCTTGTGATGATTGTACCAAGTAAGCACCAAGTGTGAGGGGTTAAGGCGTGGAAGGGTCTGATAAACTCCTGTACAAATTGTATGGCACATAACTAGTTAATTTCTGATCCGGTTAGAATGAATATATATAGTTTAGGCAGCAATGAGAATATCAAAGTCGTGAGTTAAGATCCGACGCCTGAACTAAAACGGAATCCATGGAATTTGTTACAAACGAGCTGAAACATATGATCTGACTGATTAAACTATGAATTATAGTTAAAGAAGATAAAATGCTTTAATGTGACTCACTGTTTAGTGAATAAGCGCTGGATATGAATATTTAGCATCAGACAGGAAGACGTATTAACGCATCACTCATCACTTCCTGGTGTATCACATGACGCACAGGAAGTGTTCTTTACAGTGTAAGAAATAGTCTAATAAATGTTAAGGTCAAAGCCTTATTATCTAAGGCCAGAGATCGCCTGGATATATATATATTTCCATTTGTCTCCTGACAGTCTGTACTTTGTAAGATATTTCATATCCCATTGTACAGCACTGTGGAATATGATGGCGCTATAGATATATATAGCAATAATAATATTAAAAACAAATAATAATAATAATAATAATGAATTCTCCTGACTGGTTGAGGCCTGGAAATATATCCCTGGTTGGAAATAAACAGAACAGATTTAAAACCTTGGCTTTTTGGGGTAATTTTAGGTCACAGAATCTCTTTCCAAAGTAACCACTCAGCATTTGGTCTGCGAGTCGTTGGAAACGGAGTCAAGTGCAAATTATAGCATTTAAGGGGGACTAAGATCTTTTTTTATTTGTAAAGAAAACATTTGTGTCTTTCAGAGCGCAACCAAACTCGCTTCAAGGCGTCCATTATTTGCAAATATTCCAGCAGGAAGCCATAAACTATACTGCCCCCCCCCCGATAAACCTCTAATGGGAACACAATGATCGCTCGAGCTCTCGGGACGGCCTCGAACAATCGCCGTATTGTCTTTCAGATAAACAGAAACGCGTTTTATTTCCCAGATCCATGAAACGTCCTGAAATAAACGGAGCCGCTTGTTCTTTGCGATAGACGTTTTCTACCTTTTACCAAACGCTCGGAAAACGCGAGATTATAGATTCCAGGCCCCGATTTTAGGTCTCTATTTTAGGCAACCACAAAACCTCGCGCCTCCTCCGGGGGAGCCGACAAATTCCACTCCGGTCCACGGAGCTCCACGGAGCACCAAAAAAAAAAACCTTTTTATCTTTAATGACCGTAAGATGAACAAAGCCATTTCTTCGCAGTCACATCCATCTTTAACCCTTAAGGTGCCAGGGGGAAGTTGAAGCATTAATTAGCTCAAAAAACTGCAGACAAATTCAAATTCAAATTTCAGAATGTTGGGCAGTCCACAGGCCGTGGCTAATGAAGAATTATCGACCGGTCTTATTAATAAATAATGAGCTTTCAACCCAAATACATCACGACATGTAAAAAAATATAGAAAAAAACGGCTTTTATTGTGAAAAGCCCCATGGAATAAAAGTGTTGTATACAGTAATATAACCCCCCAGCGCTGTATACAGTATATAACCCAGCGCTGTAATACAGTAATATAACCCCGTGGCTGTATACAGTAATATAACCCAGCGCTGTATAAGTAATATAACCCAGCGCAGTGTAAGTACAGTAATATAACCCTCACGCTGTAATACAGTATGTAACCAAAACCAGCGTGTTACGTAATATACGCAGCGTGTATACGTAATAACCCCAGCGCTGTATACAGTAATTCCCAGCACCTGTATACAGTAAATAACCCAGCGCTGATATACAGTATTAACCCCCAGCGCTGTATAAGTAATATAACCCCCAGCGCTGTATACAGTAATATAACCTGTAATATATACAGTAATATAACCCCCTCCGCTGTATACAGTAATATAACCCCCAGCGCTGTATACAGTAATATAACCCCCAGCGCTGTATACAGTAATATAACCCCCAGCGCTGTATACAGTAATATAACCCCAGCACTGTATACAGTAATGTCTGGTTTTATGTCATTTTGTCCCAATAAACTCCCTTTATCTGCAGACCTGGAGCCGCCGTTGCTGTCAGTCATGTGATATTTTGGGTGACCACACTGAGCTGATGCTTTATGGCGATGCTAATGAAGTCCGTTCCTCCATAGACTTTCATTAGTCAGAGTGCCTGGCTAAGACTGAGCCATTCTATTGTCTCCATCAGGCAGTATGATAAGGAGTTTTTAGGATGTGTTAGGTTGGAACGACTGTCACCAAAGGACCTATGATCCGGGCTTCACATACTCATAGACTCCTGGTTTTTCAAAAATTTTTATGTGATTGATTTGGCCGAAATATTATATTTTTGCAGGTTTTAGGTGTTTTCATAAGACAGCTGCTTTCTAATTGGCCGCAATAAAACACACATCGAATGGAATGTAAAAGAGCCGGTGTCCGGAATGCGTAAATTTATCACTGAATCCGGTCCGTAATCCGGCAGACTTTTTGGCCAAGACGCACGGTACAATCAGACATGCTGTACAGAACGTAAAATGAGATCAATTAACATAAAAACGTGTCATTACATTCAAATGGTCGGCCGCTCTCGGTAATATTTTCTTTTTGTCGCATAATATAAGTTTCATTATTCGTCTGCGATGGGAATCAGCTCTCTAGGCAAACGGCATTTTAATAATTAAGGCTGGCAACTTGGACAGGAAACAACTTAAAAAAGAATAGTTTTAGGACTAAAAAATGCTTGTGAAATGATGTCTCCATAAACTTGGCTTAAATAGTTAATAACTAACGTGGTATCCTTTATGAGTGACGACGTGGGGTAGGGTTACTTGGTTTACGGAGAAGGTAGATGCCATAGGGCTCTATTAGGTTAGGAGAGCCACAAATCCTTCCTTGTCCCCGATTCTCTTCTTCCCTGGTGACCTAAAGTCTTTGTTATCTCCCCGAATTCCGAGGAAGAGAATCTCTCTCCTTATAAAGTGATAAATGATTACGACTATTCTGAAAAGAACGATGGAAAATGATCCGCTACAATTACTATATGTGAAGAGAAGCACAAAATACAACCTCTATTCACACAGCAACAATAAATATCTCCTCTCTCCGCGAGACTGAAGTAAAAAAGCCCAAGCGAGGTATTTTTGTAAGACTTCAGCTCCAAATGTTATTCATCAATACTGCATTCCGTAAAATCTTCAGCCCCAGTAGATCACGGCTTGCCGGTAGCCGATGCGTCTTCTTGTCTTGAGCTGTTGGCTCTACGAAGACTTTCCACGGATGGAGGAAACATTTATGGAACAGCTGATATCCTTCATCAAACTTGAAGAATGAGAAGGAAGGGAAGGTCTAATGTAAAAGAAAACAGCAAATAAAATATGTTTTTGGAACATGATGGAGAATATTGAAATATTCACATAAACATATCTCTTATTATATAAAAAAATAGACTAGCGTGTGTTCGCTGGACCAGGATCGGGGGCGCATTTCTTCAACAGACCAGAGGAAGCCATTTTGTTTTGTTAACTTCCTGTTGTGTCTTAGGACTCCCCTAAGTGCTTCCTTGACTCCGACCAGGTCTTCAGCATTGCCTTGCTTTATTTCTACAAACTAATTATCGGTGTCCCCGACGCTGATAAATTGACTTATTTTTGGTCTGGCCAAAGATAACAGCTGCCAAATCCTTCTGTCGACATCTAATGCCCTCTTACCTCCATGCAACTGCTTCAGAAAAAAAATGGTGAACTCAAAGAGTTTCCATCTGGTTCTTCTAACTAAGAGGCCAACGTGGTGGGCTTTTGGGTCAGCTACATTTTGGATGCTCTGCGAGTCTGAAAAGTAACTCGTTTAAAGGAATGTGATGATTTAGGAATGTTTTTCGTGGGTCTAACACAAGGGGACCTTGTAGTCTCGTTCATTACTCCTCTCGATGCACTATCTGCCGTCCCTCGTTAATGTAAGGCTGTGTAGTCTGGACGTGAAATTGAAGGAGATCTTCGTGTCGCACTCAGCTTGCATTAGCAAACACGCCAAGCTGACACAACGAGCCAAATTCGCTTTTTGGGCAAAACTCCAGTTCTCCCGCAGCCCTAATTGCCAGCGCCGGTGAAGAACCTGACTGTATTAGAGGAGACGCGCTCTCGCTTTGACGGTGTCGCTGACCAAGTTTTTGAAGTGCCTTAGAAAAAGAAAGTCGCCGTTGTCTCCAAAATCATATTAGCTTATTAAAATTTTCATGCGGAGATTATTTTTCTACAGATGGTTAAATCCAGCTTTATGAATGAATGCCTTCCTGTTAATTCTAAGCCTGGCAGCGTCGGCCGGCCGTGTAGCCGATTCGAGGCACTAGAATTCAAAAAGTAAAAGACATCTTTTCAAATATTTCTTCATATTTTGTAACAAAATACCACGGCGCTGAAACATATATTTTTTTTCTTTAGAATACATCCAGTGTTTTGATGATTTGCTTTCATCGTATAAGTTTGAAAAATGGAGTTAATGTGAAGTAATTACCCCAACCATAAGTAAGAATAGGGGGTCAGCCATCTTGTTTACCTACAAACAGCATAAGAGGAAGCCTTTCTGATAAAACTCAATGTCTACGATGTCTCCATTAATAAATAACATTACTTTTTCCATGAAGACAACCTTAACCAGCCTTGAATGTCTTAGAGGGTAAATGGTGTATATTGGGGGTCTCTGCGGTGTCCTCAGTTGCTTCCAGCTGCCCCATGGAAGGTATCTTGATCTCTTACTCTTGCTGGGTATGCGGAGTGTTGGGACATGAAATGATTTCCCTGAGTGCCTCCTCACAAAGGCTAAGGACTGGGGTCAGACATACTGAAGAAGAATGGATATACAGGGGATCCCAGTGGTCCATTTCCCAGTATAGGGAGAGCCAACCCAGGACCTGCTGCCCTAGACCTAGGCCAGGGCTGGTGAGGGTACAATCTAAGGTTAGTCTTGTCCAGTCCCATCCATCTTGTATTCCATGCGTCCAAATGGTAACCAACACAGCCGCCGATGGTTACGGTTCTAAGGATTTCCTCACAGGTTTAGGAGAATATGGTGGTCATGACATTGATTTTCTAGGGTTACTCATTTTCCCCGTTCAGCGAGAAGATAACGGCCCCTACCCCGCCACCTCTGCTCCAAAGGCCTCCAAGCTTTAAGTCCTCCCAGGATTTCTATGACTCTGGTCTTAAAAAAGAATTTAAATAATTTCGGCAATCTGCTAATTGCTAATTATTTTAAACATTCTGTCCCTGATCCAGGCCGCCATTTTACAATTATTTTAATTGACGCTCCTTTTATACTTTTTAACCCCAGTATTTGATGTAACTTTTTCAGGTAGGTTAATGAAATGAAGATTTTCTGCCAATCTTCACACCAAGTCTGCCGGATTCTCCTGAGAGTAAATTCTTGACCTCGTTTCCCCCGATATTGTCCCGTTTCTACGTTCCCCCCCGATCCTCCGGCTGTATTGGAATCTCGCTTAGATTCCTAGCAGATTTTATCCGCTCTTTCAATAATCCCCAGAGAGTCCTGGATATCCCAGAACCTGTCATCCACTTCTATCAATTTGTATATTTGTGCAGTTTTACGCCCCTATGTAATTTTAGCAATTATGGCTCACCAGCGGTTCCATATACTTTAAACAGTAGTGTACAGCGGTTCCCTGCGCATGCATTATGAATAGAAAAAAAAAATCTACCCAGGGAATTATGGTCGGTTTTTTTTTTTCAGTTTCTACTGATTTTGGAAGAGCGGCCGCTTTAGTTTGCCAGTTCCCTTCCCAGATTATATTATTGAACCGAAATGAACAAGGGCCGCGTTAAAACTTGTTAGCGCTTATGGAAAACGAATGGAAGAGGTGGCAGTGCGCTCATTGTCCTGCCGCAGCGTGTCCTGGCTAAAAGAAGAAAGCAAAAAAAAATATAAAAAATATAATAAAAATAATGTACAATTGAGTTGAACACAGACATTAAAATAATAAAGTATAATTATAAAGCTTCTAACGTTGCGGCGGGGTCCAAGCTTAGAAGTAGAGTCTGGTTTCTTCCCAGGAGACTCGGGGTTCCGGCGTATCCAGGCTTAGGTTAATATAATATGAATTTGTTGGTCTCCGCTAGGCCCTCGTGGACATGCGCCTACAGTAGAAAAACACCACATGGTTTGGCACCGGGGACCATGTTTGCACAAAGCCAAAAGTATAACAGCTAAGCTATTGAAGGTCACGTACTTGTGTTTGGAATCTGCAGCAATATCGCTCTGTTTCGACGCTTTTAGGAGCGCATTAAAAAAATATATAAAAAATTGATTTTCCCTAAATTTTATGGGGGGGGGGAAACCAGAATTAATATTTAGACGTTCCGTATTATATATATTTCTTTGAAAAAAATGCCACGTTTTAGTAAAAATTGAATGCCCATAAAATCCTTTTATTTTAGTAACAATTACAAAGGTATTAATTACATTTAATTTTAAAGTCTAATTCATAAACAAACCTCAATAATTATTTTAAAAAAGCCTAAAACACAAAAGACGTATTGAATTATTACATCTCCTGCGATATAAATAGATTTTCGTGCACAACAAATACGTCTAAGAGAAGGACTGGTTTATTTCACATTTTGGCTTAATATGCCGATTTTTTTTTATTTTATTTTTTGTAAATTGCTGATTTATTTATAACGCTGTGGGGTACACTAGCTTATGAAAATTGACCTTTTTTTTCCTCTTTACGGAATTTTTCTCTTTCCTTGAAACGGCCTCCTTTCACCCACACAGAAATCCGCAAAACCACACATGTTACAGGCGTATGATGTCAGCTCGGCCGCTCCACCATTGACACTTTTTGTACATTTATAAACTACAGTTCCTCTCATTGTGCCATAAATGCGGAAAAAAAACACGCGCCGCCACCTAGCTGACTTATGAGAGACGTCTCGAGGTAGAAAGAAGATTCTTAAACATTTTAAAAATGTTTCATCTGCCGCTCGCTCAAAGACGATAAATTAAGATTTCCCAGAATTTCGCCCAAAAGAACGCGCGGTGAATTTCGGAACATTTTTCTTTTCTTATTTCTTTTTTTTTTTCTTTTTTTGCCGGCTCCTGGATGAAGTCGCTGTTTGTTTGCTTTCTAATATGTTTCTGATAAAAAAGATAATATCGGAGTTATCTCAATTTAAAGAAGAAGCCGAGGTTCGTTATCCCGCCGCGCTCAGAAAAGCGCGAGAGAGAAAGCGTTAAAGCTGCAGCTGCAGGATCTGAGTTATTAATTATTACAAGTGAGGGGGGGTGGGTTGCAGCCTGCGTCTCCAAACCCTACTGGAATATCAATCCCATGATTTCTCTGTGATTCGTCATATGTAACACATTAAGGTCAGGTTAAGGGAGAATTTTGTGTCATTTGATTGCACAAAATAACTATTGGGTTTTTGAAACACATTGTGGCATTTTTTCTCCAATTTTTACCCCAATTTTATTTTTTTTCTACAGATTATTTATTTGTTTATATTAATCAGCTAAAAAAATGTATTGGTCTTCATGTCTATACCGCATCAATGTACTTATGGTATTGGTCATTACCGAAATGTTTTTTACGGCCGATATCTTTTAACCAGAACCAAAAGCAAGGAGGGAACCTCATTCGAAAAAAGGTTTTGTGAGACCGTGAATATCCGCTTAGTGATGTCATAACATTTTGTCCATGAAAATGCGGCTTTCTACCTATCAAATACATACCCTTCCCAATACGTTATTTTTAAAACATCGTAAAAAACAGATTTTTTGTAGATTGACTTTTTTTTGTTTTTTCTTTTTCAGATTTTTGTGATCCAGCAGATTCCGAGTAAGCAACCTCTTGCAAGGGTTTCTGTGTGGACATGTTGGCAGCTTGCCTAGCTCCGTCGCCTCACATTACTATGGCGCCCATCGAAATTCGGTATATCCTTTATTATAAATGTAGCAGGAGCCTCGGAAGCTACAATCAGATCAAAGCCAACGTCGGAGAATATAAAGACACTCACAGCTCTTCGCTTCGGGGGAGGGGGGGCATCGCTTAATAAATTGCGGAAATATAATAATTAGCATTTTGGGCTCCGTGTTGCAGCCGATATCCTCGCTAAGAAATTATTCCATGATATGTGTTTTTCTATAATAACTGAAACCTATATATTTCGAAATAGCGCCTCCTTCAAGTCACCACGTTGGAGCTTCTTAGTAAATGATACAATAAGGCGACATTTATCCATTTTTCAGTAATTTAGAAATTAATTAATTAATAATTCATTTATATTTAATTGAGTCCGAATTCCAAAATGAATGTAATTTGTATCATTATTTTCATGTTACAAGAAATCTAGATCGTAGAAGAATCACGGTGGGGAGGTCTTCTGGTTTCTCGAAGGGGGTCTCTAAACTTTTAATACACGGAGCTTTTCCCAGCTGTCAGTCTTCTCTCTGGAGAGACATCTCCTTAGCGGATCTAGACCTCAGCCTAAGGCCGTATGACATCATTTTCCGCCTGTTTATTGTACACTCGCTGGTGACAGAGCGCTGAGTATTTTCCTTGACGCGATGAGAAGCTGATTACATCTAACGTATCTGTCGTTATCTGGATCTAAGGAAATCAGCCGACGGTGGGCAGATCATTTTTTTCTTTGGTCTTCCAGAAGAACAGGCTGTGCAGGGGCCACGTTTATCCGACAGCTGTTCATTTTCATTGAGTCGGTGAACTTATTTGGTTCGACAGGTGTCAACACCACAAAACCACAGTTTCGACTGGCAACATAATCATCAACAGGGTTAAAAGAGGTTAAGTACAGAAGGAAGCATTCATCGGGAGCTATTATCGCTCTGGGTTTGTTCAATCTTCCTACGGTGGGATTAAGCAATGAATGCTCCGGAGTTTGAGGACGTTAGTGCTTGAGCTTCCTCTGGGCTTGGTCGGTGGCGTAGACCTCGCCTGATGCTACGTAGTCCATATTTAAGTCTTTGGAAGTTGTTACTTCTCCCCTGTGACCCTCATAAGGTTAAACCACACACCTGACTATGACACAATCATCTTTCATGGTACTTTGTATCATTTCCCTGGATCACAGGTGTTGACATCACAGGTGTTCCTCATGTAGACTCTTGATGAGTATCTGTTTGAAAAGATGACTCTGGAGTCTTCCGTCGAGGTTAACACCAATGTTACCGGTTATTGGGCAATCACTGAAAAGGATACAAAGTTATTTAAGGACTTTAGAGGTCTCTTGTAACGATGGAATCAGGTAGGAACCTGTGTGTAACTCTGTATCCTTTCCATCTTTGGTTGTCTTCTCCTGGTTGTCGATGGGCAGTGAGATGGGTAAAGGAATCCGGTACAATATTCTTTGACTTTGTTAGATTTTTTTTTTACTGCTTTTCTAGGTTTTTTTCATTTGCTAGAATGGATTGCTTTA
>VKOC01000633.1:0-13289 GCA_009364415.1 Spea multiplicata
CCCATACACTGTGCACCCCCCTTACCGTGCCAGAACCCCAATACACTGTGCCCTAAACCCTCACCCATTGCCATGACAGCAGCCTTCCCTAATCCTGACCACTGGGCCCCTGTCCCCACACAGTACTTGCTCAGCACTCTAATCCAGCCAGTGCCCCCCTCTGCCTCCCGGCACTCTGATCCGGCCAGTGCCCCCCCTCTGCCTCCCGGCACTCTGATCCGGCCAGTGCCCCCCCCTCTCGCTCCCGCACTCTTGATCCGGCCAGTGCCCCCCCCCTCTGCCTCCCGCACTCTGAATCGGGCCAGTGCCCCCCCCTCTGCCTCCCGCCACTCTGATCCGGCCAGTGCCCCCCCCGTGCCTCCCCTTGGCCCATCTGATGTCCCGGTGCCGGGAAGTCTCACCGGTGAGCGCTGTGGATTTACCTCCCCTCAGGTCCATACGGCATTAAAGTTTCACTGGACAATTAAAGTGATTCTGCCTCTGCGGGCTCATTACTGCACTTTAACTGCCCCAACCCCCCCAGTCTTTGGGATAATTTTGGGAACGGGCTATTTAATCCTGTAACGTGTAATCACGGAGCGGCCCGCAGTGTGCTCTGTGCTTTGTAGTACTGTGTCGTCTCCCCCTAAGAGCTGTCAGTCTGTCTGGTGCAGGACAGGCTTGTTGTTTCGGGCAGGGAAGCTGCTTGTTTTGGAGCCGGTCCCGTTTTGGTTGAGATGATGGGATCTCGTTTCTCCAGCCGGGGTCGCTGAGCGGAGGGGAAGCTGCTGGTTTTGGAGCCGGTCCCGTTTTGGTTGAGATGATGGGATCTCGTTTCTCCAGCCGGGGTCGCTGAGCGGAGGGGAAGCTGCTGGTTGCTGGTTTGGAGCCGGTCCGCGTTTTGGTTGAGATGATGGGATCTCGTTTCTCCCAGCCGGGGTGCTGAGGCGGATAGGGAAAGCTGCTGGTTTTGCGAGTCGGTCCCGTTTTTGGATGATGATCTCGTTTCTCTCAAGCGGGGTCGCTGAGCGGGGAAGCTTGCTGTTTTTGTGAGCCGGTCCCGTTTTTGGTTGAGGTATGGGATCTCGTTCTTTCTCAGCCGGGGTTTTCGCTGGGCGGAGGGTGAAGCTGCTGGTTTTGGAGCCGGTCCGAGTTTTGGTTGAGGTGATGGGATCTCGTTTTCTTCCAGCCGGGGTCGCTGAGCGGAGGGGCAAGCTGCTGTGTTTTGGAGCCGGTCCCGTTTTGTTTGAGATGATAGGGATTCTCGTTTCTCCAAGCGGTGGTCGCTGAGCGAGGGAAGCTGCTGGTGTTTGGTGCCGGGTCCCCGTTTTGGTTGAGATGTGCTGGGATCTTCGTTTCTCCAGCCTGGGGTCGCTCGAGGAGGAGGGCGAACAGCTGCTGGTTTTGGAGCCGGTACCGTTTTGGTTGAGATGATGGGATCTCGTTTCTCCAGCCGGGGTCGCTGAGCGGAGGGGAAGCTGCTGGTTTTGGAGCCGGTCCCGTTTTGGTTGAGGTGATGGGATCTCGTTTCTCCAGCCGGGGTCGCTGAGCGGAGGGGAAGCTGCTGGTTTTGGAGCCGGTCCCGTTTTGGTTGAGATGATGGGCTCACCAGCTGCACCGAGGGCCGCCTTTTCTGTCACTCCGGCCTCCTTTCCAGAGCCAATACATTCATAAAGCCTCTCTCCGGCTCCACTCGACGGGCCACACGTTAGCCCACTGAGCCCGTGCCCTGCAGAAGGGTACCCAAAAATTGGAAAGTTGTTTTATCACCATGGCAACAAGCAGATGGTTCTTGATTGGATCCTTCAGTTGGTTGCTATGGTGATAAAACCACTTTCCAAACTTTTGGTCCTGGACTCCTCTTTGGTGCCATCTGACCCCGAATCCCTGTGGCCTATTTATCTGAGGGTGTTTAGGTACCGTGTGATGTCATGGCTGCAGTCTTGGGTTATGATGTCGTAAAGCAACTTAAATGTTGGGACGCTATTTACGGGGCAAATAACTGCGATTATTGTCCGAGGAATGCGATGCTGATGTATGGAGAGAAGCGACAGACTCTTCAGGATGCCATTCGGAGGCCCGTAAACTTTGTAGAATAGGTCTTTTCCTGATTTGCTCGCAGTCTTTAGTCCTGTGTGTTTGGAACCCTAGGGGTCGCGGACTCGGGTTTGGTTGCGGTTTGCGTGGCGGTTTGTGACCGGTAGATGTGGCGCGCGTTCCCCAATCCTCATACACTTGCCCTGTGAGCTTGCACTTTATCAGAGCCGTAACGTAGTACTGTGGCCTCCGCTCGGGACGTGGAAGCGTTCCCCGTGCCGCGGGGCCGTTACCAGATGTGTCCGGTTTCGGAAGCTGAGGCTGAAGCAGAGATTTGGGGGTCCCGGCGGCCCCCTGGCTCTGGGGGTTCAGTTTTCCGGGCCAGGCCTCCTCTGCCCACCTTAAGGAATGTGAGCTATAAACAGAAGGGGCCGGAGATGGTGGGGGAGGGGAGGGCCTCCCTGCTGGAGTTCCCCCCCCCCCTGTTCCCGGGAAGGTGGGAATCCAGGGCAGGCTGCCGTTTCTTTAAAGGGCCCCTAAAATCATTGGCCCCTCGGCCTGGCAGCCGGCCCCATCACTCGGAGAGTCTTGGGGAGCCGGCAGTGCCGGTTATTTGCCCGTCACCTCTCAGATTTGTCTTCTTTCAATGAAGGGATTTAAAGCCCCCTCCCCCTCCCAGTAAGCCCCCCCCCTCCCAGTAAGCCCCCTGCTTGGCTTTTCACAGTTTAGGCAAATCCAGAAAATCTTTTCTTTCTCTTGCTAAGTTTAACCCCTGGCTGCCCTTTTAAACCCTCTTAGTGGTGGTAATGGGGGGGGGGCTGAAACCCCCCTTGGTTCAGCTCATGGAGGTATTTGTGCGACTTGGTGTGTTTAATGCACTGATGCATGCCCTGTGCTGCTTCCTTACCACCTCTGCTGGGCAGCTATTGCATGAGGCCACCTACTTGTCTATTGTTGCTGTGCCCTCGGCAGTCTCCTGACAATGGGCACTTTATCCTTCAGCGGAGCTCGTGTCACTCGCGTTAAACTCATTCCCGGCCCCTGGGGTATTACCGGGTAACTACTACCCCTCTAGACGTGCCGATCCAGGGGCACATTCCTCGTCTCGGTGGCCGGAGGGTGAGACGTGGCCCTGGAGCGTCACACAGGGTCAGCGCGTGCGGTCGGCCGTGTCCGGGAATTGGACCGAGTTTGCACGTTTCTTGGCTCCGGCTGCCCAGGATTAGCACAGAGCGGGCTGTTTGTTTAATGAGAACTCGTGCCGGAGACTGCTGTGCCGCTCGGGTTGGATAAAGGGCATCATTGTGTCTGCGTGTTTACACAGTGTGCACCGTGTTACAACAGTGATTAGTATTGCATACAGAAACCCTGCCCCGAAGAGCTTACAGTCTAGCGGTATAATGGCAGACCCTGTCCCAACTGGTTGGTAGGAATGCTGCAGAAGGTGCAGGTTTGGACAGATCTGAGTGAGTGGGGGTGGGGAGTGCGGGTGGAGGGCCGTTCAGCCCCCTGCACTCCTCATTTGGGAGAAGTGGCATTTCAGGCTGTAATCGGGGTAATGAGCGGCTTTTTTTGTTTACAGAGCCTGCCCCGCAGAGCTGACAGTCTGCTGTACAGTGCGCTCCGCGCTCTCACCGTCCAGCACAGTGCGCTCTGCGGTCTCACCGTCCAGCACAGTGCGCTCTGCGGTCTCACCGTCCAGCACAGTGCGCTCTGCGGTCTCACCGTCCAGCACAGTGCGCTCTGCGGTCTCACCGTACAGCACAGTGCGCTCCGCGGTCTCACCGTACAGCACAGTGCGCTCCGCGGTCTCACCGTACAGCACAGTGCGCTCCGCGGTCTCACCGTACAGCACAGTGCGCTCCGCGGTCTCACCGTCCAGCACCGTGCGGGTATCCCCGGGGCTCGAGATACTCGGCATCGCTCTGCGGTGAGCGTTGAAACATTCCTTCCCTGCACAGAGCTTCATTGTGCAAATATTTGCTCTCTGGCTGCACGCCCTGTGCGCATAGCGTGTGAGGGCGGAACATGCTACCTGGAGCAGCGACACGCCATTGCATTACATAGGGTTAGCGTGTGCATCCCTCACACAGAATGTCCGCTTTTTAACCCTTGATGATTCAGTCTGTCACGTCTTGTTGTATGTTCTCATTGTGTATGTGACAGTTCCCGTTACCGCGGCTGCTTGGTGCCCCAGCACATCTCTGCCACTACTACTACACAGGGCCACTCGGGGATCTGGTTCGTCTTAATAATCCACAGTAAAAGGATTTCCAGAGTCTCAGCGAGACCGTCCGGCTTCAGGAGCCTGTCCTTTCTGCATTAAGACTCATTATATGGCACCAACATATTCAGGGCCAGCGCACAGACTAACGATGGGACGGAGAGAGTCAGGGGCCACTCACTTTCATTGCTGTGACCTGGTAATGAGGCCATGTCTTCTAAATGCTGCTGGGTGTGACTGCCCTCTGCTGCCCGTCTGTGGTAGTGTCTCTGCGGGGCAGTATGCTTTCTGTACACATGGCTGATTACCCTGATTCCAAAATACATTATAGAGGGCTGGCTTTCTGCTTGAACTATACATTATGCCCGGCCACACTTATAATCCCTGAGTAGGCACCATGTAATAATGATGTGATAATTAGGAGGTGCCCCGGGTCTGCCTCATCTGACGTCTTTGTCGTCTTGCTCCGCAGGTTCCTGAGAGAGGATTATACTGTCCGCGTGGCGATGAATGACTATCTGGATATTTTTTGCCCCCATTACGACTCCCGCGTCCCGGCTGAGCACACGGAGGCCTTTGTCCTGTACATGGTGGATCGGGAAGGGTATGAGGGCTGTTACGAGACCCCCGGAGCCGTCAAACGCTGGGAGTGTAACCGGCCGCATGCCCCGTTTGGTCCCATCAAGTTCTCTGAGAAGATCCAGAGGTTCACCCCGTTCTCCCTGGGGATCGAGTTCCGGCCGGGAGTGGATTATTATTATATATGTGAGTATTGGGGGGCCGAGCTTCCTTATATGTGAGTATTGGGGGCCATCACTAAATGACCCCGCGGGGTGTCTGTGGGGAGAGTTGGCCTCCATGAAGTGAAAGGTCTGGAAGGTAATGGCCAGGGCGGCTCTTCAGTCTCTAGTTGTTCCACAGATGTTTCTGGGATCTTCACGGGGTTAATGAGCTGCGACCCCTTGAACTGACCCCAAAGGTCAGGGATTCCTAAATTTCCCAGGATCTCCTTATCAGCCGGGGTGGGGGGGGGTCTGGGTGTGACACCCCTGCCCTCTCCATCCCCTGGGGCAGTTTCTGTCCTGCCTTCTGCCTGGGGGCATTTGTCCAGGCACTCCAGAGGTGAAAGGTCGTGGAGTCCCTTGATAAGCTGTCAGCCCCTGGGTCTGAGGGTTTAGGTATTTGTGGAGAGACTCCGGGCCGTCTGGCCCTCCCCGCAATCTGTGTCCAAAACCAACACTCCTGGGAGATAAAGCCCTGTCTGTCTGACTCCGGCATTTGCTACACTCTGTATGGAGAATGGAGAGAGACATGGCTGAGGGCTCTGGCCAGAACACACAGGAGCCCAATTCCCTGTACTTCCTCCCCGGACAGTCTGGGGAGGGCATGTTAATTGCCCCAGACCCTGACAGGGTTACCGTAGCTCTTTATCATTAAAGCAGCCTTCTCCCCGTTATTAAGTGTCTCTTTTACCACCCCATCTGGGCGACGACTCTAATGGTTTTGCTGGTTGTGTAGCTGACTTGTGATGGCCTGTTCACATGGAGGATGCGTGTGCGCCCCCTGCCACTGTCATGCTCCGGCATGTAATGAGTTTCACGTGTGCTGCGCCTGATTAACCCCCTGTGCGCCATGCACTTGGAGTCCAGGTGTTTCCTGTTCCGTTAATCCCTACACCCTGGGATAATGTTTCCAACATGCTGCCCTAATCCCAGGACCGGCAGGTGGCAGAGGTTGGGCCGGCAGAAGGTTGAGAATTAATCAAGGTTAACGGTGTGTGCCGGGGGCCATGCGGCCCCTGCTCGAGGACCTGCTCTCCCCGTCTGGCGCTTCCTCCTGGGTTAAACGCTCAGCCTCGTTCCGTTTAGTGGGATAAATGAAAATGGTGTCTGACGCTCTTTTCTCCTTTAGTCTGTGTCCTTGGGTTGTAGTGCCGTTTGGAAGAGTGGAATGCTAGGAGGGTAGTGGACGCATGGACTTGCCCCCTGAGCAGAGACAATGGAAACTAATAAGATTCTCCTGCAGTGAGAATTCTAGCCAAGATCCCTGACACCGGGACAGATGGTTTTTATTTTCTTCGTTCCGCATACTTTCTTTCATGCCCCCCTTTCCTCTTTCTAACGAGTTCAGGTGTCTTCTCTGTGCAGCCATTTATTGGATGGACCCGAGTACAGAACATACAAACTGTGTAAAAGGCAGCAGTCTGCGCAGCGCAGAGCACATCAGCGGCTGCGACCGTGCAGCTCAAACGGTTTGGGATGCAGAATTGGCTGTAATGACCCCTGATGTTGCGAGGCTATGATAAAAGTCCAAGGAGGGGGGCTGGGGGTTAGTAGTCCTCCTTTAGACCATTCCCAGGAGTCCCCCCTCTGATCCCCGGTCGGCCCCCGGTCTGCCGGATCTTCCCGTGGTTCTAATAGCGCGTGGCTGATTATGGAGTCCTCCGGCGCTCTCTCCGCCTCGGTCAGCCTTATCTTCCTTATTAGAGAAGATGAATAACCGGCTCTGGTGGCTTCTTGCTGTCTCTCCGCCGGCGGCGGCTCCCCAGCCGGCAGCTTATCAGACGAGGTGTCTGCAGCTTCCCAGATAACTCTCTGGGAAAGTCTTTGAGTGAGAGGGGATTAGCGCATGTACTCGTGGCTTTATTCCTGATCAATCAACAACCCGCGAGGGGCCAGAAAACTATTGTGCGATACAGCAGAGCCTGTACTTACGGTAATCTCTCCCAACAGTCCCCATCCTCGTAACAGAAAGGGTGAAAAGCCCCGGGATAGCCCTCTATTACATGATGGGGATAGCTTGTAATGGAGCCGCTCTAGTGACCTTTCCAATCCCTATGTCTGAGGTTCTTGTAATTCCTCCCCAGCCCTGTTTTTGTGGCGGGTCTGGGCGCGGTGAAACAAAGGCCGAAACGCGGGGCGCTTCGTCTTCCTGATCCGTGTCGTCGGACCGGTTTGCAATGAGATGAGTGGCTCCAAAAAAAAAACCTGGCCCCTGAGTCACCGGGGGACACGGGCCACAGTCTGACCGGGCTCTAATCACGGGGTTACGTGGCTGTTTGGGGAGGAATGAAGCCACGCCGCGCTGCTAATGGGGGAGGAATAAGTGTATTTTGTGGCCGGGGATTGGGATAAAGTCTATACTTATGTATATTTTTATTCTCCGTTCTGGTTTCTCATCTCTGAATGTCCGTCGCTGTTTGTCTCTGTGCTCCAGGAATATCTGTCTCTGATGTCAGCGTGTTCCTTGCTGTCTTTTTCTCTGAGATCTGTATCCTGCTGTCTCTTTCCTCTTGCTGTGAGTATAGATCTCTTCCTCTGCTTGTCCGTAGTACTCTGTAGCGTGGGGTAGGCGCCTCCATGCGTGTGCTCTCCGTGTTTTGCCTGCTGTGTACTCGGTGTCGGTGGGACGCACGGCCCCTCACTCCTCACCTCTCTGTTTTTTAGCCATTCCAGATGCAGACAGCGTTGGCGAGTGCCTGAAACTCCGACTGTCGGTTTGCTGCCGTCCCACCAGTAAGTGAGCGCTTGCCGCAGACGCCCGGCTGCCATGCCTATATGTTTTTTGTACCGGCCGAGACATCTAAACGTCTAATAAGACGTGGCCGGTGACCAGGGGTTTGCTCCTAACGGCAGTACCGTTACTAGTAACATTGGCCTGTGAGCAGCACAGATCTTTGAAGAGCCCTTCGCTCGTTTGGGGAGGAATTCCAGCAGATTTTTTGCGGGCGTGCCTTTTGTTCTCGTTGCACTTAACCGCTTTCCGTTAATATAATCCAGAGAGGCCAACGTATGGTTAACGGCTCCACGTTTTAATCCTTGCACACGCTAACCGGCTCGTTCGTTCGTTCTTTTTCATCAGCTGTAAGACCGTTCACAGAGCTGCCGAAGTCTCAGCCCCGCGGCGGGGCACCGGCGGGAGGAGGGGACCGGCGACTAAGCGGGACAGGTAAGCGGCATTTAACGTGAGGGGGTGGGTGGACGTGTTTACGGGATATGCAAATCACTGTTTACAGCTGACATCGCAGAACCAGGCCGGTTGATTTTATAAGGGCAGTGGACTTATTGATGTCACACCGTGGTCCATGATGTCATAGCACAGCTCTTGCAGATAAGTGGCGTAGTTGCCCGTAAGCCGCCGGCAGCAGTTGGTGGGACGTTGTGTAGTGGGTACCGTGGATGTAGTCTAGGAGATGGAGCAGGTCTCGGGTGCCAGGCGGTGGGCAGACTGATGTGCAGTGAGCTATAATGTCGCATATTCACTTCTTGTTTCTTTACAGATGAAAGAAAGCCAGTGGGCAGCTCGTCCTTCAGAGTCCATGTATCTCAGCTCCTCCTCACACTCTGCCTCTTTCTCCTCCTCTGGAACTGACCCAATCCGCTTCAGAACCGGCCAAAGCTCCTCGTGGGCCGGTCCGCCTGTTGCACAGACTTCATTTTAAAGGGTTTTGTCTATAAATATGTCTATTTTTTCAAGCGCTGGAGATTAATACAGCTGTAGCACTTTATCTTGGAGAAGAGCACCGGAACAAATCCACCTTGTGCCTTAAACTTTAATGCTGCCTTATCCAGAACCCGAAGCGCAAGGCCCGGGCCTCCCATCTCTTGCTGCGGGACCGATATTTGGGCCGACACATCTGCAGGGCAGTGACTTACATATATATATATATTATATACATTATGGGTTCTGGGAGCTATGGACATCCTGTACGGACCCGGAACAACATGACAACCGTCACTGGTAATCCCTGGCCTCTTTCCTGGGGTGTAGTCCACTTCTTTCTTGGCTCCTTCTATGTTAGGTGAGTATGCAGGTCTGTTACCATTACAGGGGCACATGAAGGCCAAAACCTTTTATGTGCACGGATTTTCTGCCAATTATTTCATTTTTATGAAACCACCTGATGTAACCCTCCACTCACTGTACTCACGCTTCTCCTCTTCTCCTGATTTCAGGTCGATGTGGAGGGACCCTGGTGTACTCACCCAGGCCCGCTGGGTGCGCTTCGTGATCTGTGTCCGGCCATTTGCACTGAGATTTAATTTCACGTAAACCAAAGATGTGGAGCTTTTTATGTTTTTATGGACCAAGTTTTTAGTTCTTTCTGAGGCTTCTGCTCTTAGAGCCGAGGGATTTCCACAGCCGTTCCACCTGGGGTTTAGAACGTGGATTTGACGGATAACAGTCAGTTCTGAGGATGATGGGCCGCACAGTCATAGCTGGTGCCATGTTTTTTTGTCACATACCATGAAGAGAGTATTGGCTTATGAAGGGTCTCTATATCTCCCGCCTGTTCTCATCCAGGAGCCTGTGCACCGCAAACACTACTCCTGTGCTCAATCCTGGGTGCCGCGGGTAGCCATAATGGACGTGCAGTATCATTTTGTTTTCCTTGGCCCGGGGCAGCATCTACTCGTGCAAGCCATTTGTTCTCAGCAGAACTCGGATCTGTCTTCTGTGAAGACTCTTCAGTATTCGGAGTGTTTACAGACGTTTTTCTAAATGATTTTTATAAATGTTTTTTGTTAGAAACTGAGCCAAAAAAATAAAATATCTTTGGAGTCTTATAACTCAAGCAGCGAGTCTGGAGGCTGCCGGCGATACCGACCTGCAGGGAGTGTCATTTACCCCTATCCTGTCACATGGTTATTACCTACCCCAGCCGCGCCATAAATAAAACTATCAGCGCCAGCGCTAATAAACATCAAGTAAACGCTCCTCGGTACCCTACTGCGCTCTCTGGGGGGCAAGCAGCAGGGATAACGCCCCGCCACCATACACAGGTATCTCCAGGGGTAGTAGAAAAGCTGGAGTCCCGGCCGCCACGCCTTTTGTCCACTTTATATTTCAGCATAGAAGAAGCCGCTGAGCCACGGACAGAGGCCCATCTTATGGACCTGTAAAGCTGGCGCAACCCATTGAAAGAGCTTGCTTATGGGCTCCGGGGGCCCTCGTAGCGTTCTGTGTCCCAGCTGGGATCGGGCCTCACATGCTACATGTAATCAGCTGTACCAAGACGTGTGTTTCTACTCTTCTGTTTGCCCCCACTTTCTACGACGTTTATCACTCCCTGCGTGCAGCTAGTGAGCGCCCCCCCCCTGGCGGCTGAAACGTGGTGCTCTGGGGGTGCTCTGGGGGGTTATGGGGAGCGGTTCGGGGATGGGGCACAGCACTTCAGGGGCCAGAGAGGGGGGCCAACAGCACTACAGGGGGCCTGAGATAGGCAGTTCTCAGCTGCGGGGACGCTAAACTCCGCCCCCGAGGAGGCCAGCGTCACTTCCTGCGCTGAAGGGTTGAGTCCTGTTAAAGTAAGGGACGTCAGTTCCGCTCTGTAATCGCGCGCGAATGTTTCGCCTCTGAGCGGTTGGCGCCCCCCTATGGTGGATGCGGGCGCGACTAGCTCCTACTCTTCTGAGGAAGCTGGACAAACATCGCTTCCTGCAGCCTTTGGCGCCGTGAGGGCTGAGGGATTCGCGGCCTCACTAACGGACTGCGGGTGCAGATGTTTGTGAGGTAAATATTTAGCCCCCTCCCGCCATTGGTATATGTATATACTGCGTTTATTTTGTGTGTGTGTTAGTTAAATGTACAGCCCCACAGAGTATAAATATACTGTGTATAAAGTATACGTAAGGTAAATGTACTGCCCACAGGGTGTATATACTGGGTATATAGTATGTGCGAGGAAAATGTACTGCCCCACAAGGTATATAATGTGTGAGGTAAATGTCCTGCCCCACAGGGTAAATATCCTGGGTATATAATGTATGAGGTAAATGTCCTGCCCCACAGCGTATATATACAGGGTATATAGTATATGTGAGGTAAATGTACTGCCCTACAGGGTATATATACTGGGTATATACTATATGTGAGTAAATGTACTGCCCCACAGGGTATATATACAGGGTATATAGTAATATGTGAGGTAAATGTACTGCCCTACAGGGTATACATACTGGGTATTTAGTATATGTTGAGGTAAATGTCCTGCCCCACAGGGTATATATACAGGGTATATAGTTTATGTGAGGTAAATGTCCTGCCCCACAGGGTATATATACTGGGTATATACTATATGTGAGGTAAATGTACTGCCCTACAGAGTGTGTGTGTGTATGTATGTGTATGTATATATATATGTATATAGGGTATGTATACTGGGTATATAGATATGTGAGGTAAATGAAGAGAATGATTTCCGTGCGATGGGGGTACTTCTCATAAGTGATGTTTTATACCAGTTATATGTGAAATGACATCATTTAGCAAAAGGGGACACCCCAGCCTCTAGGGACGCACTTCAACCACAGACGTTGGTGTCTCGGCCTCTTTCTTCTGTTAATGACATGCTGCTGCTGCCGCCGTGGCGGAGTGTTACCCGTTTTCATGTCATACTGTATTTCCCTGGGTCTGTTCCCTTCTACACGACCGACATGGTCCCTATACCTGCTGTACCCGCGGAACCCAGTACCCAGTATATTTCCTATATGATTTGTTTGCTGTAAGCTGGATCCGTTGGGTAGGTCGTGGTGAAGATGTTCCCAGTCACTTCTGCTTTGTGTAAGTTTGTTCAGCTACCGGAGTTCTCACAGCCCTCCTGTCCCCTTGTGTGAGGGAGCGTCAGGGGGGCCCAGTGGCCTCAGTTATGCTCCTTTTCCAACAGGGAGAAGAAGAAAGACGGACGGAAACAAAAGCAGAGAGCTTTTCATCCAATGGCCACTCTCCCTTCCTTCACCGTCCCATCCACCACACTATTAATCTGCCACCGGGGCTGAATGAGCCACTTCCTCCCAGAATGCCTCCTGCCAGCGCACACAATGGTAGGGGGCTTGCCTCTCCCTGTGCCCAGCTGGAAATCACAAGATCGGGGCAATTAGGTTTTCAATGCCAGGGCATCCAGGGGTTAAAGTGGCAAAGTCTTTGGTGTGTGTGACCCGCATTGTGAGGCATGTGACATTTCTGTACACAGCAGAGATTGTGTGCCAGGAAAATACTTCACAGGAACAGCACATTGACTGGGCTTTAAAAAGACCCTCTTACACTTTATCTGTGTCCTGGATCCTGAGGGTTAACTCTTTAAGGGTCACTGTTGCCCACCCAGGAAATCTGTTAACACAGGGCATTATAAATCAAAGCGACTCTTGGTAATGTTAGGGGAAGCACCCTAGGGCCCTCCCAATAATGTGAATGAGGTATAATGGTGCAGACATGGGGGCCCTTAATTTGTTGGCTCTCTGTTTATATTCGTTCTGCCCATCAGCAGACCTTTCCTCAGCAGTATACATTTTACTAATTAGTCAGCAAATTGCAATAAACATGGAAACCCGCATAGAGCAAGCAGTTCTGTGAGTGTTTGGGAGAGGCAGTAAGGGCAGGGAACTGGCACGCTTGGGAAGGTTTGTGTCCAGACAGGGGCATGGATCCCATAAATGCAGGAGTAGTGTGCAGGACATCCTTTGCCTAGTGGAAGTGGCCTAGTTGGGTCAATTTCCTCCTAAGACCGGTATGGCTCGCATTAACCCTCTCACCCCAGAGGCGCTCATTGCGGTGATGGCTTTCACACCCCACTTGACCAGGTCTGTAATTTATTGCCGGTCATGTAGTAGGTGGTGGTGTTTTGTGAGCATTAGACGTACACCCCGTTGAGCCCGTACCGCTTGCAGGTGAAGGGTGTGCAGCGTATTTGGAACCCTGCGGTTTCTGCACATTGTCATAGAGCCTATTAAATCTTTATTGCCTTCTTTTCTAATTAGATCGAAAGTATCAAGCTGAGAGCCAGGACTGTCACTGTGTCTCATAAACCTGGGGTGGGGAGCGGGGGTGGCAGAGCGACAGCCCTGGGGGAAACACATTGAAAATGTGCTGGATTTTAATTTTCTGTCCCTGCTGCAAAGAACAATTAGCATCTGTAAGTGTGCTTAATGAGTGAGAGACAGGTTTGTGGAGAGTTTTCAGGAGTAGGGAGAGAGTGCCGGGTGCAGGGAGACAGGTTCAGGGGTAGGGAGAGAGCGCTGGGTGCATGGAGACAGGTTCAGGGGTAGGGAGA
>VKOC01000634.1:0-17386 GCA_009364415.1 Spea multiplicata
TATATATATATATTAACCATTTACCGGCCACATTTTAAAAACGAAGGAATACTTGGCAAAAATTCTACTTTTTAAAAATTTCTTTCAGCCGACACATTTCAAATATTTATTTAACTCCAGTTCCACAAAATAAATTTCTACGCGTTACAAATACAAACTTAGAAGGGGATTTAAGGAATAAAAAAATTCCAGCATAAAAATTACGAGATCGGGGCTTGCGAGTTACAATTTTCTTTTGTCATTTGTGGGTGAGCCATTTTTTTTTTCTTTTTTTTTTTAAGAATTAATTGGCACTTTATTGGAGCACCAATTTTAGCTGTGAATGCTTAATTACGAAGGATAAAATATCTCGTTAAATCCATATGTCACAATAAGGGGTTCTGCAACACGTAAAGATAAACAGATTTAAAAGGCCCCTCTCCGGCCCCGTATAGATTCCATCGTGGCATTACTAAGGCTGCCTTTTTCCCACATTGAATACCAACGGAGATGGGAAGATTTATTGAGGTTTCTGCAGATGGGTGCACGAGTGCCAGCATTTATTGGGGTTCGCAGATTTATGGCGTCTTTCTTTTGGTTGCGTTTTTTTTTTTCCTCCCCGTCTGCCCCGGAGCTGATGGTTTATCAGCTGCTTCTCAAGGGAGGAGGAATTTTTTTTTTTTCCCAACCGCAGAAAACGCTTGGCCAATTTAAAATATTTCGATGCTTGTTTTGAAAGAAATCCACACGTGACCCCAATTTCTGGAGCTTTTTAAAAAGACTCTCTTTTTTTTTTTTCCTCATCAATTCATCTCTTGACGGAAAACAGTTACTTTTTTTTTTTCTCTCGTACCACAGATTTTCTTTTTTCCCAACCAAAAACAACCGGCCCGGCTTCGCGTTTCAGATAATTCGCTGCACATTATTCACAGAAATATGTCTCAATTCACCCCGCAGCACAGCAGAACATGTTGGCGATCTATTAAAGAATAATTATTATTATTATTAGCGGAAAAAACGTAAAATACGTAAAAAACTTAAAATACTTATCTCTGTCGGTAAGTTTATTGCAAATGGCAGAGAGACTGGCGGCCAAAACTGATGGCCAGGGCCTTGTATAGACTCTGGCCTGGCTTTCATTCAGCAGTAGGTCTAAAAACCGCCATTGACGGTCCACCGTCCTCAACGAAGAAGAAAGACTGACAGATGAGCGGACTGACGTGAAGACACACGATAGTATCAAGATGCAACCGTGCTATCAAAGAGAATTGGGTACCATACTCCCATTTTTAGGCGATTATTTTATTATATTCAAGACAATATTCTACCTTCTCTTAGAGGGTGGTAGACAAGTACAACAGCCTCCCAGCAGAAGCGGTAGAGTGAGGGGATTTAAACATGCATGGGATAGGCATATGACTCCTGACTCTAAGACGAGACCAACGACTGATTAAGGTTTGAGTCTTTATAAAAAATTGGCAGACTAGATGGGGCCGATTGGGGCCGATCTACCGGCAGGTTGTAGGTTTCTCTATTTCTAAGAGTAATAGTCCTGCTTGAATTTTGTTTTATGTTTTTGTTAACTAGACCTCATTCCATGCATGATTTGCCTTCATTCTCTAACACTTCATTCCCTCACCAAAAGATACAAAGTTTCATCAGCACTAAAATCGTTACAGGTAGAAGGGAGATATTCGATTAATACAAGTACTGAGTTCTAACAGAATTCCTGGACTGATACAAACAGGAAGGAGAAAAAATACGAAACATACAAGAAAAGCTGCAAGTTCCCTGGTTTTGGTTCACATTCCTAAAAACAGATTTATAGCAGGGCTGTCCAGCCATGTCCTTGTGGGCCGCCCAGTCTCTTAGCATTTTAGGGTTTCTCCAAATAAACATATATTTAAGCGATTTGCAGCTTGCAATGTGCAGAGATGTATCATTAGAAAACCATTCTTTAAGGGCGATATACATTTGGTTTAAAGATTCTGTAACATTAGCCCTACGATTCTCGCGCAGGAAGGAAATTTCCTATGAAAAACCCTAGTTTTCACTCATCCAAAACCTCTTAAAACAAGGTAGCTGTAAAGTGCAAGAATCAGGATCGACGTGGAAGACAACGGACACTGTGACCCTTTGGTGGTCGCAGCACTGGATATTCAACCCGTTAACGATGGCCGACTATGTACTAATCAACAGCGAAGACCGATTAAAGCAAAAATTCACAATTCATAGAAGGAAAGGAAATTCACAACAATTTGTTTTATTCTCTACTTTTTCTAGCCAATTACCATATTGGGATTACTCGCCGACATCCTGATGAAGGACCATAAGGCTCATGATAGGCATATTTTGAATAAACAACCAGTCTGCGGTAATTGATTGCTATGTGCCTTGCGACATTAATTATGAGATCATCACTTTGCCTGGACTAGAAGTAATTGTACTCCATAATTAGTAAAACACTGTATATTTAAAAAAAAAAGGGCTTCCTTTTAGGAACTAATGACACAAAATCTTAAAGGTCAACCATAGATTGGTCTACATCCTATTTGGGTTGACATGTTCTTATTAACTGAAATATGGATCTATCCTCATCAAATGTCACATGATTTGCTCCAAACTCTTGACCTTAAATAGATGGAATTTTCAAACAGAAGAATTTTCTTGGGTTCTAGAATTCATTAGCGTTCCTTTCACTACATCAAACCATGATATGATTGTTTGATTGGCCGATGCTCTTGCAGCCCTGACTTATCTTGACCTCCATCTCCAGATCAATGCTGCCCACCATGCTACAAATGGTGTCCAGCGTTCTTTGCTTTGACCACCGCCATTTTGTCTTTATTTTAATGGCTCATCAAGTTGAGTTTTCCGACCCTTTGCTGAACATCAGATCTACAATGAGCAAACCTTCAAATAATAGCTTAAAACCTCCAACAATCCAGTAGGCTTGTATCTAACAAAGCGATGGCCCAAAAATCAGAATCTTTCTATTTTAAACCGGCCCTTAGAACCGGGTATTATCTCTTTCCAAGAAAGCTAATGAAGGACTTTTTTTGTAGGTGATGACGACATGATGACTATGGCCAGCAGCTTTGACTACCTGGTGTAAGAGGTTGTATGGTAACAGGGCCAGCCATGCAACTCAGAGGCCCCTAGGGAAAAAATCAACCAAGCTCCCATCACGAGATAGAGCACAAGGCAGAGCAAACAGGAAAGATGAGCAAATCTACTGCTTAGGGGGTGACATCCCATCCCTAACCATAACACACAAAGAACCTAACAAGGGGGACCTTCAAAGACCTTAGTACACCAAATCAAGCATATTGTAATAATGCAACTATTGTTCGCAGGAATGGTGGTGGATATGTAGAACAGCCTCCCAGCAGTTGTAGAAGGTAACACAGTGAGGGTATTAAACATGCGTGGGATAGACAGCCGACTCCTGAATCTAAGACGAGACCAACGACTGATTAAGGTTTGAGTCTTTACAGCAGGAGAAACGGCCGACTCGATGGGGGCCGAATGGTTCTTATCTGCCGTCAAGTTCTAGGTTCCATGACTAATGTTTTCTAGTTTTAACGCCAAAATATATAAAATCCTTAATCACCGTTCTCTCCTCACCAGCTCCAAATACCCAGAAAAGTAGGAAAGGCGTCAGGTTGCTTGCAAAAAAGGCCCCAAAGAGCTTCCATGACCAGCGGTCCGTCCGGGGAAATGGGAGTTTATGGAAAAAGAGTTTACGTAAGAACGGATACGAATCCAGAACAATAACGCTTGTTACTTAGATCTCGTTGGTAACACTTCCACCCTTCGGAACAGGGATAATCGTACATTTTGCTTTCACAATGCAAATCAGCTACATCCTGTGTCTCGCAAACCACATCCCACGGTCCATGCACCAAGCAGACCTCTCCCACTACTGATTAACCCTCATCCCATGCGAAGAAGAGACCTCTGAGCTCCCGGAAGCTTATGGAACTTTACATCTTCTTAATGTTGGCCCAATAAAATGCATCAACTTTTACTAAAGGCTCCATTCTCTTTTGGGGCGAATTTCCATTTAAAAAAAAAAATAAAAAAAAAAATAACATAACACATTAACAATACCACTGCGGCAATAAAAAGGATTCGGCTAATTATCTCCTGATGGCATAAAAAGAGAATTGATGACATCATTCACATTATTAAAAGGTAATTACTTCAACACCTGCAAAAATAAGGGTAAAAAGGTTCCTCTCTGTAAATTTTGTGACATCATTTATTATTATATATGCATTTGGTAATGCAAATTGTCTTTAAAAACATTAATCAACAAGCCATTTTTTTTACTGTTAATTAAAAATTAATATATATATATATTTTTTAAACTTCCATAATTCTGTATTCAGCCAAAATGATTTTACTTTATCGCTGGAGAATATAATAGAAGACATGAAGAATTTGGGTCTTTTTATGGTTTTACTTTCCGTATATATCCAATCAAAATCCATTTTTTAAAAAAAAATATATTGTTTAACAAATAATTAAAAAAAATATTGGATAACAGAGTCTCCAAGACTGTACTGGTTAAAAGAAGCTTTGCATCTTCTCCAAAATGTAATCATATATATTTTTAGAATTATATCCATAAATTGTTACAAGTTCTATACGTTCTATGTTATTTTTATATATATATTTAAGATTAATCTATAGGTTATTTAGTATATAGAACTGTATTAGAATCTTTCAGAAAAAAATATATTTTTAAGTATTAAAAAGAATTAAAGTCCTCCTATGCAAACAAAATATTTTATTAATTTATATATTTGTTAAACAATCTTTTGCAGAGAAACGTTTGAGAAACAGCGCATAATATTGCGTGATATTTATATATTAATATTATTGTAGTATTTTACTTAAAAAAATCTTCTGTAATAAAAAATATTTCTTTCCACTCAAATATTTCTGTAGCACTAAAGATATTTTAGTTTATTTATTGTGGCTCACCATGCAGAACACATCTTTATTTAATGTTTAGTACCTAACTTTGCTGCCAAACAATGCCGTGCCGACGGTGTCATAGTATTGGCAGGACGTAGGACATGACTGTATCCAGGTTGCAGGTGGCAGCCATTTTGAATTCTTGGTAGATGTCAGCTGGGGTCATAATCTAAGACTTGAGGGTCAGAGGAATTCCATTAGATGCAACGGAAGGAAGTTTTGCTTTACTGAGAGGGTGGTAGATAAGTGGAATGGCCTCCCAGCAGAAGTGGTAGAGGGTAATACAGTGAGGGTATTAAACATGCATGGGATAGACATACGGCTCCTGAATCTAAGACGAGACCAACGACTGATTTGAGTCTTTACAGCGAGAGAAACGGGCGACTAGACGGGGGCCGGATGAGGATAAAAATGTATTTAATTTAGTTTATACATGAGGTTTTCCCAAAATTTGTAGGCCGAAGCCACCAAGATATCAGTCTAAATAAACAAAATAAGTTTAAGAAGTTAAATATTGAGGCTACGCAAAAGATTATAAAACTGCACCATGTCAAATAACAACGCACGTGAAAGTAAGGAAAGGAAAATTAATTTTTTTTATAATTTTTAAAAAAAATAATTTTGATGACATCAATAACTTCTAAAAGCCAATATGTCATCATACCTTGAATAGTAAAAAAAAGGCTAAAAACTGTATTCTTAAAATACACAAATTGCACACTTTATGTTTTTACTACAAATTTTAAAAATTGAAAACCAAAAGCAAAGGAAAAAAAACCCCAACGGCGGTAATTAAGTGAACGCAATCCGTACAGACGAGCCGGCGGCTGCCGTTCACACACATGATTTTGCACGCGGGAAATATAACTTTTCCTTTTTATGGCAAATGTTACTCTTTTGGTTCAAACGAGAAATTGTGTGTATTTGCGCCAAAAAACAGCTGGGTTATTAATATTCGTGTATTTAAGGTAGGGCAGTCCACACACTTGTATTTAATACACAAATTGTGTGTAAAACTGTACTAAACACTCAAAAGATTTCAGTTTTATCTATTTTTTTTTTTGTGGATAACGAAGAATCCTTTAAAAAAAATTAAATTCTACCCTCACATTATTGTAGATTGTAAGCTCTTGTGAGCAGGGACTCTCCTTGTAAATCCAAATTGTTATGTGATGCACTACCTGTTATGTCCCGTTTTCCCCGTTGTACAGCTCTGCGGTATATGCTGGCGCTGCTTGACTCAATAAACCATTGTACAGCTCTATGGAATATGATGGCGCTATATTAAACAATAAATATTAATAATATTTTTTTTAAAAATCCTCACCGGGAAAAGAGAAATCTTTTAACTTGAAAATGGCTGAACAGTTACTGATGGTTGCTATGACGACTGCGCCACTTTTACCAATTTGCACTCAACGCATAATCCACATTCATCCCGAACATTTTTTGTTGAGCAAGTGGATTCTTAGTAATATTTTTAAGAATAGAAAAATGACGATATTATATAAATTATGTAAGAGTTTAGTGGAAAAACGATGAACCGGGTCGGTAAAATTAGGAAAAAAACAAACAAATTTGTGTCAAAGGTGGCGAGTCTCGTGTTTTTTTTTTAAATAAAAATATTATTTAAACTAAAATAAATCAAATGCCTTCTAATGTTAAATGTATTGGTTGTGCTGTTTTTTAGAAGATTAGATATATTCTAAGAATAAAAGTATTAAGAACTTACAAAAACACACATTTTAACCATTTAGGTGCCCAGACAGGGATTTAACTCAACGCCGCACTTTATTAAACGCGGTAATGAGATGCAGGAATCCCATCGAGCTCATTTCAATACGAATTCTGCCTCGGAAACATTGTTTAGCATCGTAAGTTAATGTTTTTCACCGATAAGTGGGTAAACACACAGTATTAATGAATATTAATAATAATAACACCAAAATAATAACAAATAATTGTCAGCTTGCGAGCCGAGCCCTCTTTCCCTAATGTTTCGGGTCGCCTTAGTCCGTCAGTTCTGGTTTTATCAGACCCTTTGAATGTAGGGACTGTAAGAAGCGCTGCGGGAATTGTTGGCGCTATATAAATAAAAGATAATAATAATACTAATAATTTTAATAATAATAATAATAATGTGTTGTGAATGAAACAATTTCTTATCAGGGTAAAAAAAGGAAACCAATGTTTGTTGAAAATCTAGATAAGAATAGTTCAAGAAATTTAATTTCATTTTAAAAATTAATACTTTTCTCTTTTATTTTTATGTCTTACAGACTTCTTGCCAATCCGTCGGCTGATTTGAGCGAAGAACAAAACTTAAGATTATGGCCGCCTTCACCGAATAAAAAGGATCCACTCTCCGAATTGAACACGTAAGATTTTTTAGCTTTTGATCAAAAATGCTCCTTAAAAACAAAAATACCTTAAAAACGCACTTTTATTTATTTCTTTTTTTAATTATAATTTAATAATAAATTAATAATATTATATTTCCTAATACGCCGACCTCTTGCTACTTTTAGTTAGTTTGGTTTTTCATTTAAAATTTATTTTTGAATTAGTTTTTGGAATATTTAACCCCAAGTGTGAATCACTTTAATCGGAAAAGGGAGTTTCTTCCGAAAGCACTGGAAAAGTTTTTTTTTGTGTTTTTTTTTTTTTTAATTCTGCTTCATTAAATGTGATACTCTGTTTCTCTGAATACTCGTGTCTAAATTAGTCTTCTATTTGGTGATGCCCCTTTGAGAGCAGTTCCCATTGAGAAGCGAACAAAGGCCGTGACCTTGCGGGTCAGAGTGTAACTGAGGAAGCCCGACCTCTCTTTGTCGGCTGGTGCCCTGTTTATTTTGCTTACTAAAGATCACCAATACATTTACTAAAGAGGATTAGAAAGGTTATACCCCCAGGGATATAATTCAGACAAGTGGCAAAATGCATGGCTCAGAACATTAGCATGTATTATTCCCCCCCAGACCTGGTTACCGCTATGCTCAGTCACAGTCGCTACTTTAGAATAAGTCTCGGGTGACAATGAACAAGTTCAAGTACAACAATGACTTCGTTTGACCCCTTTTTGCGATGCAAAGTGTCGCTGGTCTGTCAGACAGAACAGAGGAATCCACAGGATTGCTTTAAAAAAAAAAAAAAAAGAATAAAAAATTGTGGGCTAGACTGAGAGCATTAAAAAAATAGGATTTTATTTCCAAAAAAAATCTCAATTATTTTTTTAAGAAGCATAAATAATAAATGTAAATAATCTGAAATCCTGTTTTGTTAAGTTAGCTTTTGCTGTATTATACAAGTTTTTTTTAATTTGTCACAAAAAATTGTAAAAAAAAAATACTTATGATGATAATAGGCATGCTTTATATTTTCCCAGAAGAAAAGAGGTAGAGGCATTATAAAATGTATATACGCCAGTATATATATATATATATATATATATATATATACATTTAAGTTATGTAAGTTTTATAATATAAAATCTAACAAAGTTATTAAAAGTTCTATCTGGAGCAGTTAAAAAAAAAGAAAAGTATTAACATTTGATTTCATCCCGGCGTCTCTAAAGTGACACCGCAGTCTAAAGGGTTATAAAAGCGACAACTTTTAATGCATGATCATTAAGGTCTAAAATAATAAATACAAGACAAATAAAAAATAGATAGGTACATCAATACTCATTACAAGTCATTAAACCCTTTGTATTACTGATAGGTCGGTGATATATTATCAAGCAATGAATTCTAGGGGTTAAAGGTGATTAATTTGCCCCAAAAAATACCAAAACGTTACCCCTACCCCACCTAGTTCATTGACTGGTCAGTATTAACCGTAATGGTACTTATCCGCTGTCATAGGTGACCCAAGAACGTCATACATAAATCCACAATGTACATACACATCCATACAAATATGAATATATATATATATATAGCATGCAAGATTCACATAAAATTATATACGGGTGCACTCGATTCAGTTTACCGTAACCCCAACACCTTATCTGTCCGAAAAAAGTAAAAAAACAAGTATTTTAAAAATCATGAACTAATTGCTTATTCAAATGTAATAACAGATTTTAAGTCTGCCAATCTAATTCCTAATAAAAAATATATATATTATCAATATCCCATATTACCAATATCTCATATTCTACTTATATATATATACGCAACTATACTATATGTACTATATATATATATATATATATATATATCAGGGTACCAATAATATTTATAACTTCCTTCCAGAGATGGGTTTATTTTTTCATTAACAAGACCTCAACGGCATTGTATATTTTTTTTATTTTTCACAAATTAGTTTAGATTTTTTTTAAAAAAAATGTAACAAATGATTACAGAATAAATGTTGTAAACTGATGAAAATGATACACATATTAAGTATTCTTGCAAAGCACCCACCTCCAACCTTCCAATTTCATAATAAGTCGTGTTTAAAAATAATAGGAATAAATAAGAATAATATTAATATTTTCGGTATAATATAAAGGGTTGACATGGCGAGAAACACACCAAACAAATAAAGGGGGCGTGAATTATACATCGCACCTTTTATACATTACTTACAATTAATTTAAAACACGTGAAGGAAATTGACTTAAATGCCAGCAAATTCTTTCTTATATTTGGGAAATATTAAAGAAAGCTGTTGACCTTTTTCTTTTAGAATACTGTAATAATACCATTAATCATGCACCAAATTTTGTAGTATACACAAATTTAACAAAAATGAAGGAAAAATCATAAAGTATAAATATATATTTTGAATTGTATCTTACCCTATAAATAAAATATTTCTTTAAATAAAAAGTGGAAAATATTTAACCTTATAATATTCATAATTCTAATGGTTTTTAGATAGGTGGATAAAATATTTTAATTTTTAATAAAACTTAACAAAAGGCTGTTACTTTGCTTTTTATGTATTCTGGACCACATTACATACCATGATAGGTATGATTAATAAATGTATATTAACATATTCTATCAATCATAATTACCTATACACTAATTCTATTAACTTCACCCATAGCCATGCGTCGAAATTCAAAGACAGAAGCTCAGCGGGGGTTAAAAAATATGAATACTGAATAATATGCTACAAAATGATAGATTATTCATAGTTACAGTATCTATACGTTAGTGAATAAGGGAGCATGTGATTTTCACCTTAATTCCATGTGATTTTCACTTTATTGTACTCAGCTTTTCATGGTTAAAAAAGTAATTTTCATAAAAAATTAGTTTATAGAAACATTTTCTGTATTACGTAATAAGCGTAATAAATGATACATGTGTATCTTTCATATAGATGACATAGTATAGACAACATAACCCAAAAGTGTGATTTCGGCAACTAGAATCTCTTCAATGTTATTAAAATAATATATATATATAGATTTTTTTTTAATACCTGCTTAGTAGAGGATTTAAATCCACTTTTCAATTATTATTATTATCTCAAATCTGTACTTTTAACTAACCATTTTACATAAAAAAATATTATTATGATATTATAATAGATATTCAATTTCGTGCATAGGAATCCCTCTGTTGGGACAATTTTTGGATTTCATTCATAAAACTTTTTTTTCCCTTAACCAAAGCAAGACAATTTGAAGATATTTTCTAACTTTCTTATATTTTTGTATATTGTATTTTTTCTATAAATAAATGTTTCTATTTTGCAAAATATACCGGTAATTTGGCAAAAACATAAAATAAAAAACCCAATTAAGAATCTATTGTATGTTAAAAAAATACAGTACAAATATCCGCTATCATTTAAATTTAGGTATATGCACATATAATATATAGCATAGTAATCTTAGTTTAAGAATCCTGTTGAATGCTGGTTTTCAAAAAATAGGTAACAGGTTATTTACTGTAAAAAAATGCTTTTAAGGTTAATTTAATAAAACTAACGTTCTAAAGCACATTAAATAAAGTTTTTTTTCCTTGTTACTACTAGTAACTGTTGGTAAAAAAAATAAATAAATAAATGAAATTAATTTACAACAAGGAGAATACATTACAGATGCGTAACATTATATTTATATATATATATATATACACACAAATGTATTGTGATAAAATACAAAACACACACACACATGTTCCCATTTAAAACACTCTAATGTGCTTTCCGGTTCTGGCAAGGGTAACTTCTAGTACCCGGCCGCGTAGAGAACAGATTTTTAACTTTACAAGTTGACAAAAGGGACACACGGGATTGAGTATTGGAAAAGCGGTGCCTGGGACACCGCTTACACGTCTGGCAGACTCGCATTACCAGGGCAAACCCTTGAAACTTTTACCAACAGCTTTTGCACTGTTTTCTCACATCCAAACTGTGACTAACTACCTCATTATGAGCTCCTGGCACATTCTGAAGCAAACTTATTATACGACTTCACAAAGCATCTTAACCCACGCAGGCATGCGGGGGAGGAAGCACAATTCTCATTCTGCTCCGGCTTTAAAGGGGTTAAAAAGATTTTATTTTTCTTTCCTGTTTCTTACAGGGAAGACTGTGGGAAAAAGATCATTCTGTAAATCCAGTGCAATTTCTCAATTCAACATTTCTTTTTTTTTTCATTGTTTATTAAAAAAAATTGAAATTTCAAATTATTTTTTTCCCCTCAATTTATGAAACCTTCATTTTTCAAATTCTCCAAGACTATTTAGTTTTAACCTTTTCATTCCTTTTCATTCCTTCTGTGTACAACGTATATAATTCGTGTGTTGAATTTTTCTATCTGACCTCACTTATTATCTCTTATTATCAAGTCAGCAGTTTATATATAAATTCATCTGATTATATATTATTAATAGACAATTTTAGTTGTTCAAGCAAAACAGAAAAGAAAGGTATTAAATGCTGCTCTATAGTAAATTAAATATATATACACATTATCAAAAAAAGAATACACATTATCAAAAAAGGTCTGGTCTTTTCTCTGGGAAATTTAAAAAAATGTATATATATTCTGCCGAAAATTTCTTTAGAAGAAATGTTCTTTTAATTATTCTGCATAAACACTAAACTGTGTTTAACTTTTGTTCATGAGTCCATTAAAACAGTTCCAAACATAAATATTATATATTTGGAATGTTTCAGTTTAGATTATTATTTAATTTAACAAATAGTACTAAAAGAATTACTTAAAAAAAATAGTTATAATGTAATCCGAATAAAAATATAAAATTCAGATTCCTTACAAGTACAATTTTGTAGCTGAACTTTATTTACTATTTTTTATTATCTATACACACTTTCTGTTATTTCTTCTTTTGGAATTCATTGAATGTGATAAATCCAATCTTATAAAATAACTAAAAGCTAACCTAAGAAAAAAAATAAACTAAACACAAAAATGTAAATATTTATAGCAAAATTCTTATCAAAAATGGGTAAAGTCAGGCACTAGAAAGAAGAGAAAAGATTTTAAGGTTGAGTAGATACTGCTTGTTTCTACACAATAGCTGTAAATTATACCAGTTACTAAAGGGTAAATTCTTTAGTAACTGGGGGTCACTGGGCATTACAAGAAAGGACAAAGATTTTTTTTTTAAATGATAACTTAAAACGAAAGTGATTTAATATATTATTGAACCTCAATTATCTTCCATAATATAAAAATAATAATTAATACAAGTGGAAGCTTCTTCCTTAACATGAAAAAATGTGCTTAGCATAGCAATTTTTTTTTTTAAAAAAAACATACTTTAACACGATGATGCCAAACCACACCCCAGCCGGGTCCCTCCCTAGCCTGTTATATTCCGAGTAACATCACCGTTGTAGTTCAGCACTTCTCCCCATTTCCGATATATTTTTTAATTTAATTTAAAATAAAAAAATAAAAAAATTTCTAATATATATATATATTAATATACATATATATATTTAATTATATATAAGGTATATATTAAATATATACATATAATATAACATATATAGTGATAATATATATATATATATATATATATACATATACCGGTGAATTACCACAAATAGTTTAATAAATTATACCAGTCTAAAAGTAAATAGTTTTACACCGTCGAGTGAGTGAGTGAGTGAGTTTTATTTTTTAGCTATACAATATATAGATAAAATGCCAAATCTTTACATCTAGTGGTCATCAAAAATATAATAAATAGATATTTGTAGACTAAAAACTAAATTGACAATGCTATTTACTGTTAATAATAGAATTATATATTTATGTTTATATACACATTTATATTTAAATGTATATATGACGTTATATGATATATTTAATTGTATATGTTAGTTTATATACCTAATATAAATAATGTATTCTTATTGTAACTATTTTTTAATAAGAAAATTCTTTGAGTATTTAAGTTGGGTTTTTAACAGTTAATGTAATTAGAAATGTCTCTAATTACCCTTAAAAATATAATATTTCCAGCTCGTCTGTTGACTATATACATATTGTATATACTGCACACGGCTGGCAGCAACTAAGTCAAATTACTAATGCACAGCGGTACCCTGCTGCAGAGCGGCGTCCATCTGCATAGTAAATACAGGTTGATCGTGTGACATTTTTTGTCCTAATTACAGAACATTTCTAATGAATAATTCAGGAAATAATTGATAAATTCCCGCAGGATCAGACAGCCTGTTCGGTGCATCTTGAAAAGAAGGACCTGCCGGCAGATCGGCCCCATTCGGCCCGCCTGGTCCGCCCGTTTCTCCTGCTGTAAAGACTCAAACCTTAATCAGTCATTGGTCTCGTCTTAGATTTAGGAGCCGTATGTCTATCCCATGCATGTTTAAATTCCTTTACTGCATTAGCCTCTACCACCTCTGCTGGGAGGCTGTTCTACTAATCTATGGGCAAGTTTTGTTTCTGTGACATGGCTGTGGTGAATCAATACTTCTTAGGTGTGTCTGTTGGTAGCTCCAGATCCAACAAAGAAAGGCGCCTATGAATATTCCCGCAGACGCTGCACCTTGCCGCTGCTAATATTTAACCCCTGCAGTCCGGGGAAGTTGGGGCGAAGAAATGGCCAAAAATGGACCAAAATCTATTCGTAAGATAAGGAAGACGATAGGAAACAGCGTGGCTTCCTAGTCAGGGCAATACAGAAATACGTCGGTGGGTTGGCATCGGGGGAGGGGGAATACCCTTATGGCGCTTTAGGTGAAAACATAGGACCCCTAAGAACACGGGAAGTTCGGCCAACTGGCTACTGGAAGTTTTAAAGGGCCGGGATACCCGTTTAGAACCTTGCAAGGTGGGCCTTTGTGTAGAACCCAAACATCTAGTCTGTCTCAAAGGATACAATGTATCAGACCTTAAAAGAGACCGCCAGCTCTTTGGGGCATAAATCTAGAACCTGCCAGCAGATCGGCCCCATCCGGCCCGTCTATCTGCCTGTTTCTCCTGCGGCAAAGTAACATTGGTCTCGTCCTAGATTCAGGAGGCGTATGTCTATCCCATGCATGTTTAATACCCTTCCTGTATTACCCTCTACCACTTCTGCTGGGAGGCTGTTGGACTTATCGACCACCCTCTCAGCGAAGTAGAACTTGAATTACACATTACCTACACAGAACCAGCTGTGGGAAGCTGTATCTATCGTCTGACCGTACATACGACAGCTAATCTGGTGATGCTGAAGCCAACTAATTGTTTATTAAAGATTTAAAAGATTAAAAACTTTTCAAAATTAACTGAAGACACAAATATTTTTAGGGTTAAAATTCGATTAACCCCTTTTGTTGCACAAAATCTTTGAGGAAGGAAAATTTTTCTGTGTTTTCTTTCCGCACGATCGAGTGCAAATCTATGGACAGACATGCAGATTCGGCGTTCGCAGCCTGAGAAGTTTTGGGAATTTTCCAATTAACTAATTAATGTCGTTTAATGCATCGCCAAGCAAAATGCTTTAAGTGCGGAATATGCTGGAAAGACTTTTTATTGGATGGGCATCATGCGCTAATAGGGCCGGTGTTCACAATAACGTGTCTGAGATGGGCCATTGTGAGACAGCTGGATGGAATTGTTACAATGTCACACTTCTTCACTGCGGGTGTGCATGTGTGACATCATCTGCCTTAACCCTTTCATAGGCTGAGAGACCATGGATCAAACAAAAAAATGTAATTATTAATTTACGTTTTATTTATAGCGCTAGTAAAATAAAAATCGTCAATAACATTAATATTTACGGCAAGTAAAAAATAAAAATTAACAATTTTTCTTACAATAAAAAAAGATAAAAAAAAATTAAAACTTTTAAATTGACTAATTTCCTGTACATGGCAACTATGGGAGTTAAATAAATATTTATACGTCTGCTCGTTCTCCACTTTAACTTCAATTGAAATACTTTCGGGCTGCTTTTCCATTTCACGCGGCAATTATGATGTCATCATCACGATGTCATCATCACTGAGACAGGTAAGCAGGGGCAGGATGGAAAGGGGTTGGGGGCAAAATCCCTGGCTTTCTATCACCTGGCACAGACACAGGGTGATTGGAATCGGGTTGGTGGCGTTATAGTTTATTCTGCATGCGGTTCTCTTTGTAAGCACTGGCCAGTATACATAGGGTCTGGGGGGGTATTTATGTCTCATCTCCCCCAATAATGCCCCACGTGGCTGGGTTTGCCCCTACATTTGGATATTGCGTTATTGGTCCACGATAGCCGAGGGGTAAAGTTGGGGCAATTAGCAGCAAAGTACCCATCAGAATAGGTCCTTATCAATAGTGCCAACGCGTACGCGGTATAAACAAGATGGAGGCCGCTTAGTTAAAAGAGCCACAAGTTTCCAAGGCAACGGAAGGCTTTTCTGTATTTATTTGGAGCCTCCGTGTTTGTAATTTCACACGCATCAGAACTAAAACGAGACGGCACGCTGAGCGCAGGCTGGCACGGCGCAAACAAAAATGCCCGCAGCCTTGTTAACCCGTGCTGTGCCAAACAAGGGGCGAAAAAACGGATTCATTTTACCGCAACATAAAACCTTTTAGGAAGGGGCTTATGCCGCGGACTTTGGAGGAAAAAAAAAACTTATTTTAACATATTTTCGGTATTTTCCCTCCTGCCTTTTTTCTGTAATAGCAAAGAGAAAATCGGAGGAGGAAAGGAGGAAGAAAAAAAAAGGAACAAAGGGACTGGCCAAATTAAACAGGGACACATGGCGAGTATAGTGCCTAACCTCACTCTCATGGGTTGGTCATAGTCTCATATGAATATTTCCGAGACATAACGTCCAACTTAACCATTTCCTTCTCTTTCTTCAGGTCTCAATTCCCTATTGGCCAATGCCACGGATGCCTAGAATTCAAATAAAAAGGGCTATAAAAACGCTATTATTTACCCTAAAAAAAAATTCTGGTAAGTATAGTCATTCTTAACCCCATTTGGCTCTGAGGAACGTCCATTTTTTAAAACCTCCCGGTTGTTGGTTGTTCAAGGTCTGGGGTTTATGACGAAAGCCCTTTTTTTCAGAAAATATTATGACTTTTTCACTATTACTTTTTTTTAGACCTTCTCTATGGTCTCTCGGGGGGTCCTTCAGACCAGCCGAGGGTCGCACCAAGCGAATTCTAGGCATATTGCGTGAAGTAGACACTCGCTGGGACATTAAGGGGGGGGCGGCTTCATTGTAACGCTCCGGTTCTAAAGGTCAACACACATCTTTTTTGGAATGGCTTCAAACAGTCCGTGTATCCAGGCAGAGCACAGATGGGGACAAGGCGAGCGAGCGGGGTCCATGCCAAAGGAGCGCTGGCCAACTAAACCAGGTGACCATATAGCAACCGCTCACTGAGCGTTAACCCTTTAGCCAAATGTTTTCCAAAAAAACCGACGGGTTACCTTGATGTTCTTGGAGGACAATCAACCACACGGCGTACATGCGCAGAGTATACGAATAAATGGGATCTCCCACCATTTTTTCATTCCAATTATTAGATTAAAAATAAGTTTTTTTAAGATATTGCATTATTTATTTATTTTTTACCCCAGTTGTAGTTTTTGCCCCATAATATAAAGTTTCAGGCAGCTGCATGTAAGCTATTTGCTCTGTTATCTGAGCCCCAATCTACTAGACAAACACCGAGACTCCTTATCATACTGCCTGTGGGAGACAATAGAATGCCTCAGTCTTAATCACACAGTCAGACTCTCTGACTAAAGTCTATGGAGGAACGGACTTCATTAATATTGCCATAAAGCATCAGCTCAGTGTGGTGTTTGAGCCGGGAAAGTCACCCAAAATATCACATGAACAACAATTCAATGACTGACAACAATTCGATATAACTGTATACAGCGTGGGGGTTATATTACTGTATACAGCACTGGGGGCTATATTACTGTATACAGCTCTGGGGGAGTTATTACTG
>VKOC01000637.1:5284-17667 GCA_009364415.1 Spea multiplicata
CCCAGCAGCCCGCCACAGAACAGAACTGTTTACCCCAAACGCCCATTCTGCCCCAGCACTTCTGCCCCAGCACACGTCCGCCAGGAGAGGGACGCGATTACCCCTAGGCCACCGATCGAGAACGGAGTGCTGGATTCTCACCTCCTGCCCTCCGGGGCTCCTCTTACCCCAGGGCTGTAGGGCTGAGCAGGGAGGAGGGCAGATTCCCTCCAGCAACACTCACACTCACCCTGCGTGCGCTCTTCACTCCCTCTCGCTGCACTCCTTCACTCTCCCACTTTCTTAGCACATTCTGTCCCTTTATCCACTGCTTTCTCTCACTACAGCCTCTCCTCTCTCTCTCTCTCTCCCTCTCTTCTGTCTGTCTCTCTCTCCTCTGTCTCTCTCTCTCTCTTCTTCTCTCCTCTGTCTCTCCTCTCTCTCTCTCTCCCTCTCTCTTCTCTCTCTCTCTCTGTCTCTCTCTCTCCTCTCTCTCTTTCTGTCTCTCTAACTTCTTCTTGCTGTCTCTTCCTTGTTGCCCCCTTAGCCTGTTGACACTTCTTCTGTCAGGAAGTCCTGCCTCTTCTGTCTGTCTGTCCCCCTCTCTGCTTCCTTCTCTCTCCTTCTCCCCTCCTTTCTTCTGTCCTCCACTCCTCTCTGTCCATTCCTCTCTCTGCTTCCCTCCCCTGTTTCTCCCCCCTCCCCCTTCTCACTTTCTCCTTCTCTTCCCCCCATTTCTCACTCTGTATATATTGGCAACTTCTCAACAGCTTCACTGTGAAGCCTCCTCCCTCCTCCCCGCCACTGTCAGGATGCACCCGCCGCGCACGCACAGCGCTGCCGAGTATCTCACAGCGCTGCCGAGTATCTGTAACCCGCCGCGCACGCATAGTACTGCCGAGTATCTGTAACCCGCCGCGCACGCATAGTGCTGCCGAGTATCTGTAACCCGCCGAGTATCTCACAGCGCTGCCGGGTATCTCACAGTGTTGCCGAGTATCTGTAACCCGCCGCGCACGCACAGTGCTGCCGGGTGTCTCTCAGTGCTGCCGGGTGTCTCTCAGTGCTGCTGGGTGTTTCTCAGTGCTGCTGGGTTGTCTCTCAGTGCTGCGAAGTATCTGTAACTCACAAAGCGCACGCAAAGTGTTGCCGAGTTCTGTAACCCGCCGCGCACCACAGTGCTGCCGGGTGTCTCTCAGTGCTGCCGGGTGTCTCTCAGTGCTGCTGGGTGTCTCTCAGTGCTGCTGGGTGTCTCTCAGTGCTGCCGAGTTTCTGTAACCCGCCGCGTGCACAGAGCTGCCGAGTATCTCACAGCGTTGCCGAGTATCTGTACCCCGCCGCGCGCACAACTCTGCTGGGTATCTCACAGCACTGCCGGGTGTCTCTCAGTGCTGCCGAGTATCTGTACCCCGCCGCGCGCACGCACAGTGCTGCCTGGTATCTCACAGAGCTGCCGGGTGTCTCTCAGCGCAGCCAGGTGCCTGTAATCCGCCACGCCGCATAGTGCTGATTAGTATCTGTAACCTCTACCGCTTCTGCTGGGAGGCTGTTCCACTTATCTACCTCCCTCAGTAAAGTAAAACTTCCTTCCTCCGACTCCCCCCCCCGAGGTAACTCTACCCCAAACCCAGCTGGGGAGAAGCCTAGGGGTGGACGTGGAGTCGCAGGGCTGAGATCTGGGAACAGGTGAAGTTGGTAGAAAGGACTGCAGAGGTCAAAAACCAGATCAGCAGCAGAGCCACGTGTAGCGTGTTCCTGATGTGTAGCGTGTTCCAGACGTGTAGCGTGTTCCTGGTGTGTAGCGTGTTCCAGATGGGTGTCAGATGTGTAGCGTGTTCCAGATGTGTAGCGTGTTCCAGAATGTGTAGCGTGTTCCAGTTGTGTAGCGTGTTCCAGATGTGTAGCGTGTTCCAGATGTGTAGCATGTACACGGTGCCAGTGGTGGCTACCTACCCCTGGGGTAACTGGGCTGCTACGAACAAACTGCCCCACAGAGTCATATAAATAATTTCCCCCCAGCCATGGCAGGTTCAGGGGGCGCTGGGCTGCGTCAGGATCCCCATCACCACATGCGCGGCTCTTCTGCCCGGCCCGACCTGAACTGTTCAGTTCATGGCACTCGCACGGCCCCTGGGGGCCCAATTGTGGCACTATGGCCCTTGGAGGCCCTTTATGGGCAATGTTGGGTTAATTGCCCCTGACCCTATTCTGGGGATCGTGATTACTGCCCACCTGACCTGCCTGACCCCGGATATTCCTGGATCATTCCTGACAATGTGCTTCTCGGGATCAGCTCTTCTCCATTACATACCTGCCAAGTGTCCCTCTCCAGTCCCGACTGCCCCTCTCTCCTTCCCCGAATAGAAACAGTATTCACAGAACTATTTTTTACTTCATTGAGAGTGGTAGATAAGTGGAACAGCCTCCCAGCAGAAGTGATAGAGGGTAACACAGTGAGGGGATAGACATGCGGCTCCCGAATCTAAGAGTGATTAAGGTTGTAGCCGTTACAGACGGGGGCCGGATGGGGCCGGGTTTCTGTTGCAGATTTAACTCATGGACATTCATCGTAACGCGGGTCGGATCCGTGGATCACGTGACGGGCAGAGCGGCACGCGGGCCGGGAGATGGGCCTGTAGTGTCCGTACCCGGCCACCAGGGGGCACCAAATGTCTCGAGAAAGAAGAAAAATACAAATGGAATAAATATTTATTTTAAAAAAAAATGAAACAATGCATTTTTGTGAAGTGTTAATTTGACCAAAAACAGGGAAATAATTGTCAGGAGCTGAAACTTTACTTTTTTCTTACTAAAAGTATCCTTTTTTCTGATACATGATGTACTTTTAACCCATTATGGGCCTTTTATAGAATTCATGATCAACTAACCTTCCCGTAACCGGGTAATTCGGCCTACAGGTCACGGGAAGCGCCGCGGGCGCAAAGATGGCGCCACGATATGCCAATCCATTAACCCTTTCAGCGCTCAGCCTGTGTGATAGGGGGCTGCCAATCGCATCTCAGGAAGCAGCGTCTCCAGCGTGAAACAAAAAAAGCAAAATGAAGTCCGGATCATCGTCTTCATAATAGTCCACCCATGGAGCTGATTGTGGGTATCAGAGATTGTGATGTCACAGGTGCCCCCCCACTCTATAACCCCCTTCTACTCAATTAAAAAAATTTAATAAATAAATAATGATAGAATAATATTTTAATAAAAAAGTAACAATATTTTTTAAATGTCCACTCAAACCAAATTGAGTCACATTTACTTTACTGAGAGGGCGGTGGATATGTGGAACAGCCTCCCAGCAGAAGTGGTAGAGGGTAATACAGTGAGAGTATTAAACACGCATGGGACAGACATCCGGCTCCTGAATGTAAGACGCTCAGGATTTTACAGGTGGTCCAAATTGTAGTGAGTTAACAGCCCAGCAGGTGGCGCTTATCCCTGCATGCAGTATATGTCTGTGCGGGGCAATCGCCCGCCCGGCACAGGCACTGATACCCTAATGTGGCTCACCACAGGGGCAGACGGGGCAAGTCTAACAACAACAAAATGGGGGGGGTTCAGGGAAAATTTCTTTTAACCCCTCGTCCTCCGCTAGCATTGGCTGCAGATCCTTGATGATTTTTCGGATTTCTTCTAGGGCAGGGTTGTTCGTGAGGATGTCTGTCTGTCTGTCTGTCTGTCTGTCTGTGTATTGTAACAGGTGTTGGCGCAGTGTTTTTAGCGCAGAGTTAATTCTCTTATTGATGATCCTGGGTTTGGATCCCCTTTTTGTTTGAGTGTCTCAGTGTTTTTAGAGGTCTCTGTCACCAGTGTTGGAGGAGATGCGGTGGTACCCGGTGGCTTGGCTACGGATGAGGCCTTGCTTGGTGTGGAATGGATTGTTACAGGGTCACCGTACCCAAGGCTGGGTCCCCTGTTTGAGGGCTGAGGAATCGCCAGTCAGTCCCTCATACGGAGCTCCTGCTATCCACGGATCAGCCAGACCACCATTCACAGTAAAACAAGAACAACTTTATTTACAAACACACAGAACTTATATACAATCTCAATGCAATGTGTACCGAACCCAACCCCCAATCCCATCACTCCCATCCCATCACAAATCCCATCAGTATACAGGGGATGTATCAGGTGAGGGGATTAAGGGATACAATGGGTTCCCCCACCTGTGTTATCCCCCCTGTAGTGCGGGGGCCGTCGGGGCAGACAGGGCTGTGTTGCTGATTAAGAGCCCCAGCCGGATTATAGGATCCTCGTCTCTTTGAAGGCTGGAGCTGAAGCCACATCAGTCTCTGGGCCGGTTACACAATAAACACAACATAAAATATTACCGGGTCACGGGATACAGAACCGGACACAAAAACGCTCCGTGACCCGGCTACACTTCATATGACACACGAGCCGGCTAGCCTGGCCCTGTCACATGGATGGAAGCTGGATTTGTGCAGGTAGTTGGATCGGTCGGTGGGTTTTCTGTACAGGGATGTATGTTGTGTGTCCTTGTTTATCGTGACAGTTGTGTCCAAGAAGTTTACACTTTCTGTGGAGGAGTCCATTTTGAGTTTGATAGATGGGTGAAATGTATTGAATGCGTTATGGAACTTTTCTGAGGTATTATTTTCCGTCCATCCAGACAATGAAAATATCATCAATGTAGCAATAATATTTGTAGGGTTTGTGAAGTTTCCAAGAATCGTTGTTCCAGGTCAGCCATGAATAGATTGGCATATTGTGGCGCCATGAATAGATTGGCATATTGTGGCGCCATGAATAGATTGGCATATTGTGGCGCCATTCTCGTCCCCATGGCAGTGCCCATGGTTTGCAGATATATATTGTTGTTAAAACTGAAGTAGTTGTGTGTGAGGATGAATTCTATGAGTTTCGGGATGGTTTGAGGGCTGTGTTTCTGAGTTCTGAGAGGAATAGAGAGCAGGCCTCAGTTCCATCTCCGCGCCGGGTGTTGGTATATAGAGATTCCACATCCATGGTATGGAATTGGCGGGCACGTTTGTAATTTGAGTTTGTTCAGGAAGTCCGTGGTGTCTTGTATGAAGCTCTTAGTGTTTTTAACAAAGGGTTTTAAAATATTTTCCACTAAGCCTGAAATTGGTTCGGTTAGTGCGCCCGTACCGGCTCTGGGTCTGCCTGGGTTCCCTGGTCTGTGGATTTTCGGAAGCGTGTAGAACGTCCCTATGTTGGGGTTGGTGGGTATGAACGTTTCCAATCCTTCTCGCTGTTCCTCTGGGACAGATCTGATCAGCTTCCTCAGTTTTTTTTTTTTTCTTTTTTCTTCTCTCTCCTCCCCATGCTCACCCACCTGCCCCCCCAGCCTTATCTGTGCAGTCTATGCCACGATTTACTATTTAAGACCCTCTTAGTTTTTTGTCTGCAGATTCTCTACCTTGTCGTTTTAACCCCCGGTATCAGAACGTACCGGTCAGTTTTAAACGGTGTTTTTCACTTGCTTGGTCAGAAATGCTTTTGACTTCATAAAGGGAGGACCCCCGAAAGCTCGTCTATTATTTTAAATACCGTTAGTCCAATGAAAAAGGTATTACAAGATTCTGCAACATTCTGTTTTTTGCATTCGTATACACTGGACCAATACGGCTACCCCAAACTACAGTCTTTAAAAAACAAAATATACATAATATAACGTTTTCAGGCAGCTGCATATCAGCCATTTGTATGATTTCTCACTCAGTTATCTGATCCCCAATCTACTAAACCCCCCCCCCGACTCCTTATCATACTGCCTGTGGGAAGCAACAGAATGTCTCAGTCTAAACCACCCAGTCGGACTCACTGACTAATGAAAGTCTATGGAGGAAGGGACTTCATTAGCATCGCCATAAAGCATCAGCTTAGTGGGGTGACAGAGCCGAGAAAGTCACTCAAAATATCACATGACTGACAGCAACGACGGCTCCAGGTCTGCAGATAAAGGGGGTTTATTGGGAGAAAATCAGCTAAAACCAGGTTTCTGTCACCGACCGACATTACTGTATATTACTGTGTATACAGCGCTGGGGGGTTATACTACTGTATATACAGCGCTGGGGGGTTATAATTGACTGTATCATACACCGCCTGGGGGTTATATACTGTATCTCACAGCGCTGGGGGTTATATTACTGTACTACAGCGCTGGGCGGTTATATTACTGTATACAGTGTGGGGCTATATTACTGTACTACAGCGCTGGGGGTTATTTACTGTATACAGTGCTGGGTTATATCTACTGCTACTAACCTGGCGGGCGGCGCCCCCCTCCCCTTTGCCCCCATAGACAAAACCTGGCAGCGCTGGGAGTTATATTAACTGTATACAGCGCTGGGGGTTATATTACTGTATACAGCGCTGGGGTTATATACTACTGTATGACAGCTGCTGGGGTATATTACTGTATAACGCGCTGGGGGTTAATATTACTGTATACTAGGCGCTGGGGTTATACTAACTGTATACAGCGCTGGGGGTTATATTACTGTATACAGCACTGGGCATTGTGTTGGTTGTCCGCGTCGCACGCGTTGTGTTGGTTGTCCGTGTCGCACGCGTTGTGTTGGTTGTGTCCGCGTCACACGCGTTGTGTTGGTTGTCCGTGTCACACGCGTTGTGTTGGTTGTCCGTGTCACACGCGTTGTGTTGGTTGTCCGTGTCACACACATTATGCATACACCTCACACAGCCGCAGTGTGCAGGATGCCTCCCCTCCTCCCTCCTCCCTCCTCGCTCCCTCCCCTCACACATCCAGCCATCTCCCTCGCATCCAGCCTGCCATCTCTCCGCCTGCCGGTACCGGAGGTAAGATGGGGGGACGGGGAGGAACGCCACTGAATGGAGGGACAGACAGATGGAGGGCAGCGTCAGTGGGGGGCCCCAGGGGTGTATTAATGGCCCCTGAATCCTCCTGCCCCATTAACCTGACACGGACACGCAGGTGACACACCGACACACGCATATCACACACGTCATTAGAAATACGATACACTCTCGCACACGCAACACACCAAAACACGCGTATAATAATTCCGTGTAAACATACGACCCCTCTATGTCTCCAGCACACGCTTTCACCGAACACGTTTCCGTTTCTGCGGAACCCAGGCCCCTGCGTACACGAGAGACGGACATACACGGCAGGTGCAGATATACCCGCACATATATCATACGTGTGTGCCCTGCACGCAGCCTTCACGTTTACTCGCCACATCGGGAAACTGGATGTGTAAACACATCACGCACACGGACACGCTCCGACACCGTGATTTACCCTACGGGGGGCCAGGCGTGTGATAGTACGGGAGCCTGACACAGCTGTGCGCGGAGCGTGCCATGTTGTATGTCAACACGTATCCGTCATACGAGACATGTGATGTCCACTAATGTATTAACCCAACCGGCACCTGGCGAGGGCGACATTTTAACCATTCGCTATCCGGATTATAACTGGAATTAACTATTTCACCACCAGCCCCATCAACACCTAACCCATTCCCCTCCCCCATTCCCTAGACGAAATTAACCGTTGCACTGACAAACCTCCAGTAGATATTAACCCTTTCAGTGCTAACTTACCCCGCTAGCTCTTCCTAGCCATAATTAACCCTACTTCTGCCAGGCTACATGAACCCATTCCCTGGTGACCGGTGACATGCTTGCGTGAATCTCTTCTTGATAATTGCTTGCTTGTCTTCTGTGACCTCTCCCTCTAGGACTCTCAAGCATGTCTTCCATCTTTCCAGACCTTACGCTGTTATGAACAGGACCTTCTGCAGAAGACATATTAGACCGGCTTAAGGTTCCTCATGGAAGCCTCGCTATGGAGTCCTACGAGGAGAAGACGGCTCGGGCGCCCTACAGATGGCAAACTGTAAGCCCCCAGCCCCCTAAGGAGAACCCATAACGCCATCTCCAGGATTCCCATCCATGTACCTGCGCAGGTCGTCGGATTCATCAACGGGAAGGAATACTTCTATACATTGGAAGAAGGTCAAAGGTCATACAATGGATTAGAACCATTTTGTAACATGATTGGGGTTGGTCATATTATTTTTACCCAAAAGCCTCGACGGTGATAGACTTTGGCATTTTATGGCCTAACACCTCCAGAAAAAAAAGGATGAGGAGCTGGCCTTCACCAAGAACCTACATCTCTGCGTTTTACCTCGAGGGCCGAGACGCAATGAACACCAGCTCGCCGACTTTCCACAGAAAGACAAAAAACAAGGCGAACCTCCATAAAACCTCCTTCCAATAAAAATCCAAAATTCCTTAAAAAAAAGGGCTTTTTTTTTCTAAAATAATTTAAAGAAACCTCTGGAGGAACGCTAATCTCGCAATCCAGATTGGATTGTGTATTTTTGGGCTACTTCTGTATTGTTTGGCAAAAACTTTCACCCGTCGCGTATATTGTATATTGTGGTCACCATAGGATACAAGAGGACTTTTTTTTTTTTAACTAAAATCCTTGGAATAAGGCCAAGACCTGTGTTCGATCTCTTGGATAGCAGTTTTAGGGCTTAAAGTAGTCATAAGGAGCTTGATACGAGGTTCTAACCCAAATGCAGCATCAACGAGGATGGCTGGGTGGTGACACCTCCAAACCGAGGGAGCTCAAGGTGAGAACATTTGTGGTTGGCATCCATATTGGAGTTTAAATCCCATTATTGTCATTAGGTCTCACCGGATAACGTGACGCGCTCCACTCTCTCCGCAGTCTCTCCTTCCACGAGGATCCAGTGGTCTCGCTCCAGAAGATGACAACCGGCTCCTCTGACATTGTGACCATATTTGGTATTGAAAAGGGCGGAGCCATGAACCTGTTGTACAGGAAGAGTAGGGTGGAGTGGAAGCAGAAAGAGGAGGAGCCAAAGAAAAGGTATGCTCCGAGCCAGCCCTAGGGTTTAAATGGCTGGACATTGAGTTGGACTTCATGTTCCAACCAGCTTGGCCCCTCAGGTTGTCACTTGGTTTGGTTGATATTAATGGGCCAGTCTTGTGGTTTATATGGCAAGAACAGGTGTTGGGTCAACCAGACAACCTTATAGCCAAATAGCGTGTGGCCCATCTCTGGACGCTAATCATAATCCCCTTCTGGAGGTGGTGGCAGAAAGCTGATATAGATGAAGAAGGAAGTCATAGGCAGAAAGTTCAACAAAGGGTTTAAGAGAGTGAAAGATGGAGGACTCGGGATCAGGGCAGTATTTTACTTGTGTTTCTCCGTTCCCAGCTCGGGTAAGGTACGAGACATGACCTCGTTCCGTCGGCACTTTCGTATGGGCTTTATGACAATGCCTGCCTCACAGGAGAGAGAGCCCTTACCATGTGCCAATGCTCTGGCACCCAGATCCCTCTCCTGCCACTCGGTGGGAAGTGCTCCTGATGACAGCGGCAGTGAAGTTGGACCACCGGGCAGGAGACCTCCAGCCAAACCGAAGAGAAACCCCAGTACGAAACTCAGCCTGGGTGCAGATGGAAACCAACGTGAGGAGCGTAAGATCCGAAAGGAAGGTAAGCGTTCTCGCAGCCTCTATTCTCCTCGTAGAGTTGACCTGCCATTACGTAGCTCCTGTAGAAGTTCCAAAGCATGGTCTAGGCCCTATAGCGTTACTTGAGGTGCCAAATGGTGTTCTACCTGTTGCGGTCCGTGACAAGCTTGTCCCTGAACCTCCGTTATGATCCATGTGGTCCTGAACGTCCTAATGTCTCCTCTCCAGGGTCCCTAAAAAGTGCCTCTGACTGTCGCCGAATGCCCCCTCAGAAGCCTCAACGAAGCCCTCACACGCACCTGTCTGCTTCCTTTGATGAGACCTACATCCCTCGCCCTGCTTCCTCATCTGCTGCGTTCCCTCCGACAACTCGACCCTCTTCTCCCTCACCCGAGGAACCTGTCTACATAGAAATGGTGGGCAACGCCTCTCGGCAGAGGCCTCCTCCACCTCCCACTCCAGCTCCTCCCGAGGACGAATCAGAAGGTGAAGAGGAGGCCATCTATGAGGAAATGAAATATCCGCACCAGGATGAGCAGCCATCCCAACAGCGGCATCCACAGCGACGTCGCCTTCCCCCTCCCAGGACTCCAGAAGTGGACATTCCACCACCGTTTCCAAACCTGTTGCAGCATCGCCCAGCACTACTAGGAGCTCCCACCGGGAAGGGGCACAAGACTCCAAAACCTGCACCTCCCATCACATCAAAGCTGCCCATCCCACACAAAGAGCTGCCACATGCAGCTTCCTTGGCTTCCATTCATCTGCCTCCATCTGGTCGCGCACGTAGTCACTCGACTCCTCTTCCTCCTCATACATCTGCTCAGCGCAGGCCAGACTCCGAAACTCCAAGTTCTCGGGGGTCAGGATGCCTTCAGGAGAAAGGGGCATCAATGTTGCCTATTCCTCATGGGCATACACGGGACAAAGCCCTCTCATACACCATGGTCTACTCTTCTGTTAAAGTCACTCATTCCCTGCTTCCAGCCGCTCAGGTGGAAGAGAAGACTGAGCGGGAGATCTCAGTATTGGCCGGTCTGATCTGCCCGACGTCTCGTGTGGCCGGGACACAATTGCCCAGCCGCCCGCCATCAGCGCATCTCCACCAGGGGCAGAGGGAGCAGGCTTCTCCCACAGTGTGGACGTATCCTGCTGGCAGGAGGCCGCCAGCTTATGAGAACAGTGTAAAGAGAGGCTCGGCAGGAGTCCAGGCCACGGAACCACGAGGAAGAACCCCGGCGGAGGAAGACGCAGCGGGGAATGTTTGGGAGTTACAGAGACGGATGTCGTGTGGCAGGAGAAGTCAGACCGGGGAACGTGAGTCACTTTTACAGTTTACTACTTGGATATGTCTGCAGGGGGAGGGGCAGACTCCCAGCACCCCGTGTCACCCCACAGGGGGAGGGGCAGAATCCCAGCTCCCCGTGTCACCCCGCAGGGGGAGGGACAGACTCCCAGCACCCGTGTCACCCCACTAGGGGGAGGGGCAGAATCCCCAGGCTCCCCGTGTCACTCTTGCAGGGGAGGCGCAGACTCCCAGACTTCCCTGTGTCACCCCGCAGGGGGACGGGACTAGACTCCCAGCCTCCCCGTGTACCTCGCAGGGGGAGGGCAGACTCCCAGCTCCCCGTGTCACCCCGCAGGGGGAGGGGCAGACTCCCAGCTGCCTGTGTCACCCCGCAGGGGGAGGGACAGACTCCCGGCTCCCTGTGTCACCCCGTAGGGGGAGGGGCAGACTCCCAGCTCCCCGTGTCACCCCGCGGGGGGGGAGGGGCAGACTCCCAGCTCCCTGTGTCACCCCGCAGAGGAAGGGGCAGTTAAAAACTCTTTGCCTCTGGGTCACTGTAGCTGTAGTGGTGGCAGGGCCTGCTTCAGAGTCCTCCCTTTCGCTGACGGCAGACGCCTGCAGCTCCCTCCTCCTTTTGCAGCACCAGACTGTGTGGACAGCTCCCCCACCCCACCAACTACAACCTGCTCCAGAGCGTTATACAGCGCGGGTGTTTAGTATAAATACTCGGTATTGTTATACAGCGCGGATGTTTAGTATAGATACTCAGTATTATTATACAGAGCGGGGGGGTTGGGTATAGATACTCAGTATTATTATACAAGCGCGGGGGGTGGTATGATACTCAGTATTATATACAGCGGTGCGGGTTAGTATAGATACTCAGTTATTATTATACAGAGCGGGGGTGGCTGTTAAGATACTCAGTATTATTGATACAGCGCGGGGTATAAGTACTTCAGTTATTATATACAGAGCGGGCGTTGGTTGTAGATAACTCAGTATTCATAATACAGCGCGGGGGTATAGTACTCAGTATGTATATACAGAGCGCGGGGTGGGTGTAGGAAACCAGTATTATATACAGCGCGGGGTATAGATTACTCAAGTTTATTATTATACAGCGCGGCGGGTTGGGCTATAATACTCGGTATTATATACAAGGCAGTTGTTTAGTATAGATACTCATATTATTAACAAGCGCGGGGAGTATAGATTACTCAGTATTATTATAAGCGCGGGGGTATAGATACTCAGTATTATATACAGCGCGGGTATGTTTAGTATAGATACTCAGATTATTGTACAGAGGCGGGGGTTGGGTGTATTATACTCAGTTATTTATTATACAGGCGCGGAGGGGCTGGTGAGATACTCAGGTATATACTTATACGCGCGGGGTATAGATACTCAGTATTATTATACAGCGCGGGTGTTTAGTATAGATACTTAGTATTATTATACAGAGCGGGGGTATAGATGCTCAGTATTATTATACAGAGCGGGGGGTATAGATGCTCAGTATTATTATACAGCGCGGGTGTTTAGTATAAATACTCAGTATTATTATACAGCGCGGGGGGTATAGATACTCAGTATTATTATAC
>VKOC01000638.1:0-10935 GCA_009364415.1 Spea multiplicata
CCCCCCCCCCCGGTACTTACCTTTAAGAGTCCTGCGGCGAGTCTCCCTGCTCTGCCACCGTGCCGGCTTGTAATTCTGAGCGCCGGAAATTGACGCCACTTCCGGCGCTCAGCATTACAAGCCGGCACCAAGACCGAAGAGGGAGACTCGCCGCAGAGGAGAGAGAGAGGGGCGCCGAGCGGGTAAGCGAAAACCACTCAGCGCCCCTCTCTCTCTCTTCCGTTTCAAAAAAAAACCCGCTCGGGGCGGCAATTGCCCCAGTCTGCCCTATTGTAGGGCCGGCCCTGCTTGGTCCAGAGCTTTCTGCTCCAAATGCATTGTCCATAAAATGGTTCCCACTTGTTTTAGCCCCATGCAGTGGCAGGTTCTGGCCTCGGGTTCCAGGTTTTTCGACGTCCCCTCTGCCGCGAGTCCAGAGGCAGATTCCCCAGGTTCCCCTGTGAGTCTCTGCTCAATGGGCCGGTTACAAGAGAGATCCCTGATTGCCCCAACTGGCAGGATTGAATAATCTGGGTTCAAGAAGTGGTTTCTATCTACAAATTCCAAAATGGCGGGTTCAGAAATCCCAAAACTGATGGGCGGACTACCCCCTTTCTTTTGGCTCTTTTTGTTATAACATATAAGAAACATTTGTTAAAATGAGTCATGAATACAATGGCTTTCGATCATCCCTTCTCCCGAATTCCCCGCTGGGTTATGTCCGAGGAGATGCGGCCTAAAACTCTTTTTTCATACGAATCTCTAAATTTACCAAAATTCTGTAAGTTTGCAGTTCGAGTGCAGAAGTCCACTTTTCAGTGAGCTGTTGGTGAGCTCCGAAACATTATTATTATGAAACCCGGCTTCATGCGTCCCTCCTATAATAAGCGCTCAGCTCGTTATATCAGCCATCTTCTGCAAATTAGCATGGGTTGGAAACGTGGCTGCTGGAACGATTCTATTTTGACCACTGGAGAAATCCAAGGTGTCCTTCAATCATCACCTGGGAAGGACCCTCTCTGCCACCCCACCGTGTCCTTTAGTAGAGAGAGCTGGGCAAACAGAAAAGGCCTGGACCGAAGCCTCGCGTCAGCTTCTTTATATTTAGAAATGAATAAACACAGGCCAAGGTTCATGGTCACTTTAGGATTAAATTTATAGTTTATAGGAACCCAAATTAGCAACTTGTCTCTCCAGGCTACAGCTCTCTCCAAGAGAGAGATATCAAAGATTGCTAAGTATGGCTTCTGGACCAAGTCCAATGGCAGTCTTTGTGCCGTCCTGATCCCATCCCGGGCTGTATAGAATGATCTGTATTGGATAGCGCCGGGCTGTATAGAATAATCTGTATTGGATAGCGCCGGGCTGTATAGAATGATCTGTATTAGTAGCGCCGGGCTTATAGATGAGCTGTATTGATAGCGCCGGGCTTATAGAATGATCTGTACTTGATAGCGGCAGGCGATAAGAAATGATCTGTAATTTGGATAGCGCCGGCTGTATAGAATGATGCTGTATTGGATAGCGCGGGCTGTATAGAAAATGAGCTGTAATTGGATAGCCGGGCTGTATACGAATGAATCTGTAATTGGAATACGCGGGGCTCTATAGAATGATCTGATTGGATAGCGCCGGGCTGTATATGAATGACTGTATTGGATAGCGCCGGGCTGTCATAGAATGTCTGTATATGGGCTGCGCCGGGCTGTTAGAATGATCTGTATTGGAATAGCGCCGGGCTGTATCAGAATGATCTGTATTGGATAGCGCAAGGCCTGTATAGAATGAACTGTATGGATAGCGCCGGGCTGTATAGAATGATCTGTATTGGATAGCGCGGGGCTGTATAGAATGATCGTATTGGAATAGCGCCGGGCTGTATAGAATGATCTTGTATTGATAGCGCCGGGCTGGATAGAATGATCTGTATTGGATAGCGACCGGCTGTATAGAATGATCTGTATTGGATAGCGCCGGCTGTATACGAATGATCTGTATGGATAGCGCGGGGCTCTATAGAATGATCTGTATTGGAGCGCGGGGCCTTGAATGATCTGTATTGGATAGCGCCGGGCTGTATACGAATGATCTGTATTGGAGTAGCCGGCCTGTAAAGGAATGATACTGTATGGAATAGGCGGGGCTGTATAGAATGATCTGTATTGGATAGCGCGGGCTTGTAATAGAAGATCTGTATGGAATAGCGCCGGGCTGTATAGAATGATCTGTATTGGCATAGCCCTGGCCTGTCAGTAAATGATCGTATTGGGATAGCGCGGGCTGTATAGAATGATCCTGTATTGGATGGCGCGGGGCTTATAGAATGATCTGTATGGATAGCGCCGGCTGTATAGATGATCTGTAATTGATAGCGCCGGCTGTATAGGAATGATCTGTAATGATAGCGCCGGGCTGTATAGAATGATCTGTATTGGATATGCGTCGGCTGTATAGAGTGAGCTGTATTGGAATAGCACCGGGCTGTATAGAATGATCTGTAATTGGATGCGCCGGCTGTATAGAATGATCTTGTATTGGATAGCGCCGCCTGTAATAGATGATCTGTATTGGATAGCGCCGGGTCTGTATAGAATGATCTGTATTGGAATAAGCAACCGGGCTCTATAGAATGATCTGTATCGGATAGCGCGGGGCTCTATAGAATGATCTGTATTGGATAGCGCCGGGCTGTATAGAATGAGCAGAATGAGCAGAATGAGCAGAATGGAAGCAGCCCCCACGATTGACTTTCTTCATAGACGGGTCATAGGACTTTGAGGTTTCTCACTGGGGAGCCAGTTTAGTTTTTGGCCCCTGTTCTGGCACCTGATACCCCCATGGGTGTCGCAGTGAATGTGGGGATGGCAGCTGACACGGGACATTGCTGGGGTCGGATTAAACCCACGGATGCCTTTTCTCAGCACTTTCTTTCTGTGACTCATGGTTATTTTATCTGATTCTTCACACACCTGTCCTGATAAAAGTAACCCAACACCCGTGATGTCATCAAATCCCGATATATCTACATATGTGTAGCGTGTAGCGTGATCCTGTAATACATAACATTATTTCTCTGTAATCTGTGCACTCAGGACTTCCACACATGTGTATGTTATATTATATATAATATATGCTGTGGGTGGGCGACCTGAGACCCCAGACTTCATGGTGTGCGGTGGGGGGCTGAGGACTTTTGATGCCCATGTCTGGATCTCCTGTCTGTTATCTTTGGCCTTCCACCATTGGGTCAAAGAGGTACCACCTGACTCAATACAATACCATGTCCAGTTCAGGGCCACCAACATGGTGCTTCGTGTCCTAAAATAAACAGACATCCCGCATTTTAGACAAAACACTTTCTAGTATCAGGACCAAACCAAGTAGATCCCAGCAGAAACAGAGAGTGAGACCGTCACCAGAGACAAGGAGCCCCAAACCCCTCAACGAAGCCAACTCAGTCAGCAACACAAAGAGTTATGGCGCTTCTTGTTGAGTTGAGTGCAGTTGAGTTGATCATCAAGTCTGGAGGGGAGTTGTTGAGTGTTCTGGGTGAGTGCGTCGGGTCGAGGCGGTCATGTCGAGTGTTGACTTTGCCATTGTATCCAAGACAAGATGAAGACATCAGGAAAATGGGGCAGATTAGACGGGGGACGAATGAGTCTTATCTGCCGGCAAATTCTATGGTTCCATGGCATGGAAAAGGCAAGGTGGTTATTTTCATCCAGTTTGTGTCTAAATAGCTTCACTACTCAACACAACTCAAACCTGAGACCTCAGAGGTCCATCAGTCGGCTGAGACAAGAAGTCTCTTAAAAATGATCGGACGGCGTTCTGTGTATTTTTAGTGGCCAGATTCCATCTCATAGAAACATCAAACGTGCATAAAGATTTTATATGGCGCTCTGTGATTGGCTGCGACATGAATTGTAAGCAATTATAAGAAGGAGAAGACACAGGTCGTATAATCGGAATTCCGCGTCACATCACACGGCTACCCTACAAAAGGCGACTCGTAGCGACACAATGTTACCGGATCGGCGGCTTTCTTTGGAAGGTTCCGAGGATCTCGCCTCGTTCGGAGACACTTCGGGAGGTTAAAACGCTCCGTACTTTTCCCGACATTACAAAACAGGATTAAGAGTTGGGGTCAGATGAGGAAAGGTCTGTAAACACGCGTGACGGAGCAGGAATCCACAGCTGACCCTAAATTTGGCTCCATCTGAAAGGAATCTGGGATGGAAGGAGAATTTAAATATAGATCGTGTTTTCCTGATGCCTTTAATAATATAATATTTCCCCCGAGAAGCGGATCCCTCTCCGGGGCCGGGTGGCAGTAACCGGAGGAGCTCCATTCCTGGGACGCCATTGTGGTGTATATGGGTTCGGAGAAAGCTGATAAATGAAACGTCCAGGCGCCTCTCCTCTGCCCCCTGTATTCAGCGGCGTGTGAGGTTCCTGTTACCCTTGGCTCATTAGCACCCGGCTCCTGTGCTTGGCGTGTTTATTCCAGACCTCGTTTCCCACCGTCTACCCAGTAAACCCCACCGTCGCACCTGATAGCGGATCATTTATCGGCCATCAGAAGCCGCAGGGGGGCAGAAAGTGTTGGCGTCCATCTTAATGTTAACAATTTGCCAAAAAAAGCTTCCAAACTGAGCGACGCGTTCGATAAAACGATCCTACCGACACCATACGAAAGGGACGGGGCGACTTCCCAGCCAGCCCCATTCAGCCCGACTAGTCGCCCGCTTTTCCTGCTGTAGAGACTCCAATCTTAATCAGCCGCTGGTCGCAGGAGGTGTTGTGCACCTTTAAGACACAGAGTGTCGGGGTATGATGTCACAGAGTGTCGGGATATGATGTCATATCCCTGAACTCCATGCCTTAAAGGCACGCAGGACCTTTTAATGCAGTGAACATGGCGGCCTCGGTGAGCCTAAGGCAGCATTTAAATGTATAAATCAACACAATGCCTAGGGGCAAGTCCAGCCAAGAGACCCAATGCTATAACCATCAAAAACACATTTGGGTGACAATCCACTCCCAGTACAAGACCCAAGACATGCGCGGCTCAAGAACAGCTTCATAAAAACCGATGAAGAGTGGAAATTCTGGCTGAATTCCTTGTGGCGCTAATGGCGATGGGGGGGTTATAAGTATAACGCATTAAGAGGCTTCGGGTAGTGAAAGTACAAAAGCTACTATGGCAACAGCCTATCAGCACCTGCTTCTGTGTCACATGACAATTACACATTCCCTAAAAAAATCTAACATAAGAACGAGGCAACGTTTTATATGACTGAAGCGTTATTTCAGCGGGACCGGGGATGATGGATTTTTTTTAACCCCTTCTTAGGCCTTTTTTTTTGTTGAAAACCATTGAAGGGTTAATATTTTTTCAGGGTTTGGGATCGTTTATTGCGTTCCTGGCTAGGCTGGTAATTACTTTTTATGCTCCATATGTAAGAATAGCCCGGGGCCCGACCCCCCCCCGCCCGCGGTCACTGATATTGTTCTCCGCCGCGTCGGCTCGGAGTGATGTGGAAGAGATACAGGCAGCTGTCACTGCGCGGGAGCCGCACCAGAGACTTAATGCGTTTTGATGCATTCTTGGTCTCGGCTGCCTCCATTTTTAACATTTATTAGAAGTTTAACGCTGCAGAAATCAAAATTTCCGGATCTAGGGATTTGTAACAATGTGGCTTTAATTAAGCAGGTCCCGCACAAATAAGTTAAGTTTAGGGGTCGGAAAATTCTACGTGGCGGCTACAGAAGGGAAAATGAGTGAGTTTGATGCCCCATTAACCCTTAAAAACCCATTAAAATGAGGCATGGCCAGATTTGGAGCGGAAAAACGGCATTTCTGATTTGGGAAAGAAATTTGTTTGCCCCGCGCCCACATTCACTCTCACTCACTCTCTCTCACTCTCACTCGTTCTTCCTCTCACGGTCTCTAAATGTTTCTCTGCCGACCACTTCCGCATCTTCTTCATCTTCTCTCTTCAATCTTCGATCTGCTATCTTCTTTCTTCGTCGTCATCTCTGTGGGCATAACTTAGTGGCGCCATTTTGTCAGAAGTTCCTTCCGGTTTGTGTCGGCTGAGATGCGGACAAAGGAAGAAGATAGGAGATTTAGGATTGAAGATAGAATAGAGAAGATGATGAAGATGCAGAAGCGGAAGTGTTTGCCAGAGAAGGTAGGGAAACATTTAGTGAGTGTGAGTGAGTGAATGAGAATGTTGATGTGAGTGAATGTAGGCACACAAATTTCGTCTGAAAATGTTTTGCTTTGTGGGGGGTCCGGCCTTGTTTTCGAGGCTTCGTAGGGAATTCAGTAACTTTACAATATGTACGAATCCGAATACACAAGTCTAGTTTCTATGGTGATTATACTTCTACTAGTAATACTTAGTTTCCAACATTTGCTCCACTTTTGTCTGACAGCCTCATAAGTCCTCTAGTCCACAGGTAGGAGCTGTTCGTGTCCTGTCCTGGTCTCAGGGGTTCTATTCAATGGCCACCAGCTAAAATCCCAAAGATCAATAAACAATTCAACACTTCTGGATGGGAACCACTGTGCACCTGATAACATTATTACGGCAGGTGGTTGCCACAGCAGAAGCTCATCGCAGCCAGTGGTGCGAGTGGTTTTCTGCTGGCTGATGTCCGTTTGCCCTTCTGTTAGATAAATATGAATGTTTTCCTAATAATATCATTCCTACAAAAAGTAAGACGATTACATTCATGCGCCAATCATTAGGGTGGAAGTGAAGATAGTGGGGTGCGCATGGAGCTCGTGGATATGATAATAAATAAGTCTCTTATAACGCAGAGCACTGTTGTGGCTTCTTTTTACGCTACGGTCCGTGTGTTGGCATTGAAAAGGCCTGAACGTGTACTTTTTTCCTCTCGCAGCCCATGCGCAATGTTTATTTCAGCTTTTTACGGGGTGTTAAATTTCTTTGGAAGTGTTATGTGGATTCTCGAGAAAGTCTGGAATGTTGGTGTAAAAATGTATCCATTTCATCGGTGCTTACACCCCGCGCACTCCCGTCAGACGCTTACTACAAGCTTTTCTCTGTTGGTTTCCATGTAGAATCAGAGAGTTTAATCCCAAATTACTCATCTCCAGTAATTACTGGATCCAGCGCCGGGTACATTGCCGACATACGAGGGACCTTCAGCTGCCTCAGCGCCAGATAGAACTTCGGAGATATTTTAATTACCTGGGGAGACCGATCCGTGGGACGTTTGAAAGATTATTTGATTTATATGATTTTCATACATTACCAGTTACTACGATATGTAATAAATTAAAATGAATCAGGATTATAATTTAATAAAAAGGATAAAATCATAACTGAAGCTAATAAAGATGTTTTGTTTGCATAAATGGCTAAAACTATAATAATATTACAATGATTTTATATAATATTATATAATAATACCAAATATTATACAATTGTTTAAAATATTAAATAATAATAACAATAATATAATAAAATAATATAACATAATAATATAAAATATTATATAATACAATAATATTTCATCATTATATAAATATTCATAATAAAATATCAGATAAAAATAATAATATTACATAATAAAATAATATCAGATAATATAATAATATTACATAATAATATAATACTTCATATATGTCAGATGAATGTGTTTCTAAATTGTTCTACTGACTGTAACAGCGCTGCGGAATCTGCCGGTGCTTTATAAATAAATAGAATCGAATCGTTTAATAAATGATCATTTATATATATAAGCAAAGTAGTCTCTCCCTACGAGAGGCCCCAGACTGTCTTACAAGTGGTTTTATCTCCGTAGTCACCAATGGAACGTTCCTGTGGACTGTTCTGAACTATTGGTTTCTATGGTGATAAATCCACTTTTCAAACTTGCACCAGAAGTACTCTTTGTAAATACCCCCAGCACCCTTGTATTACTATATCATTTTTTTGTGGGCTCCCCCGTCGGTGATGTAGTCTAACCCCCCCCATCATGCCTTATGCAAAGCTGAACACTTACCCCAAACATAAACTAAAACCACTAACGAGGGAGCGGCACGGGGTATATTGAGCCGCTTGGTGTGTCTGGGGCAATATATTCTGACGCGGGGTCACGTCCAGGCCGAACGCTCATCCGCAATCCACAGCCTTTACTTTATGACATCATCAAAGCTAATATGGAAGACGTTGCGGCCGGAATACATTCATTTGGTCCACATTAACCCGAATAATCCCCGTAGATGAAGACAATTACCTCAGGTTGGACAATATGGTCAAGGTTTTTATTACATTAAATGTAGCGGATGGTCCAAGAGTTCCATAGGTGCCGATACTCATTCCTACCACGAGTCTCGAGGAAACGTGGCATTGCCCACTTCTCTTATCACCCATCTTCTTCGCTCCCCCCCCCCACTGCCAACAAAGCCCACCAGGGCAAATTCATCCAATCAGCGGAGTCCAGGGGGGTCGGTAGATGTCAGGTATCAAGACAGAACTTCTCGGCTCGTCCAAATCTACGGGTTCTTCGCCTTAACCGCGTACTGCGGTCAACTGGATAAAACCCACTCTGAGTATTAAAAGCTCCTCTGGGAGGCACGGGGTTAAATTGAGGTGTAATTAACACAAATAAAGAACCCACAAAAATCACATGGAGAATCAATCAGCGCCGAGCTCCAGACACCACACGGCGGACCTCCTGACCCCGCCAACGTGACTGAGGTTTGTACCCTTGTAAAAAGCGGCAGCTCACGCACCTGCGCGAGATCCCTGACATTTATTAACAAGGATGGGAAACAGATGCCACGCCGTGACCTCCCCGCTAAATCGCTCCTTTTTTTTTTTTTCTCTACATTTATTTTCGTTGTTTTTTTTTTTGTTTGTTTTTTTTTTTCTTCGACAGCAAAAGCGACGTCGGCCGGGGGAAAAAAGTGGCAGGAAAGGCCATAAAAAAATAAAATAAAAAAAAAAGTAAAAATATATGTTGCTGGAAGTGAAATTGGAGAAAGCGGCTCGTAAACAAAGGAAGGACGGCCCGGTCCAGACACGGGGGCACCCGGGCAGCGCAGGATCGCACAGACGCGGCCTTTGGTGACATTTTGAGGTTCACCGCAGAGGGGGAGGTTAGCGTCGCTGCGTCTGCAGGAGGACGCTGTGGCTTTTTTTTATGTCTCTGGTTTGCCCGTTTAACCCTTGAAAGTCGTTAACACCTATGGAAAGTCATCGGAGGGCCGCCCGTTTACGGCTAACTCTTTCGCTGCTGGGTGGGCTTGTAGACCATAGCGGATACTCTGCGGGTACCGGACCGTCTTCTGAGCGGGCAGACGGGGCGAGGGGCATCGCTTCTAAAAAAATACAAGGAGCTTTAGTAGTTTCAAAAAGAAGAAATTATTATTATATTTTTATTGATGGCAAAAAAAAGAAGAAAAATAAAAAAATAAAATATGTACGCGAGTGACAAAAGAGGGAAACTAAAGATTAAAAGCCAGTATGGGGTACGTTGGATTTAAATAAAACCCAAACTGTAGCCTTGCTATTGGCTGACGAAGAACGCAATTGGACTGAATCATTGAGTAATTCAAGATTTTATTAAAAAAGCCTTCAAAATAAATAAATAATAACTATAATAAATAAAAAAAATGAAAAAAGATGTCGGGGCTGGGAAGTACAGACCCGTAAGTCTGACACTTAGAGTGGGAAAACTGTTTTAAGGACTTGTTTGAAAGGAGTTGACCCCGGTTTACGGAGGAGCTTCTGTAGAGCGCGTCGTAAACCGTTGGTTACATCTTTAGCTATAAAGAGCAGTGAAATAGAAAGGATCCCCAAGGCCCCGGCGGTGCTTTTTCTGCAGGTAGTCGGCAGCCGGGGAGCCGGGATTCCCAAACGTCCGCAGAGGAGGCCTGGAGCCGCCACATGTTCTCTAATCTCTTCGCTGTTACACTGTATCCAGAACAAGCTTTAAAACAAGCCATTAAAACCCTGACACGGTACCAGCGCCGCACCTCGGGCCGGCTGCCGGGGCTAGGAAAACATACGACGTGGCCATTTGTTTGTAGAGAGGGGGGGGGAGAGGGGAAATCGTAAAGCCCCTTCCCGTTTTTACGAGCTGTTTCTTGATCCGCTCTCGCAGCCCTGGTAGCGTATATCTAAATCAACGCGTCCAGCTGTTCCTGCCTCTCCGAGGCCCGGCAGGTGTATAACCCGACGGGGGCCGCCCCCCCCCTGACCACATCACAAATAATAAGGCCTTACACACACCAACCATCCATCATAGTTATGGCCGGTCCCGGAGAGGCCGGCTTCTCAGACTAAACGTAACGGCCCTCGTTCCGCGGGGTTTATTAGTTACACTTTAAGGGCTGCTCTTAATTGAATAACCTCTGCCCCCCCCCCGGTGGGGTATGGGGGGGGGGTAGTTAAGGAAAGTGGGTAACCGCTGTTTATTTGCACTACAGGCAGAAAAAAGGAAAACAATGGCTTTATTGTGCTTTAGTGAAATCAATTAAGTCGGAGGAGCACATCTGGTGCGGTTTAAGTTAATGGAGGGGGGGGCGAGTTTAAGCCCCAAGGCCGTTTCGACAGGTGAGAGGAGGACTCGGCGAGGCCCCACGCAGTACAAGTGCAGCGAGACCCCCTTCCTTTACACTTCCCTGATACTCGGAAGAGACCGCGTGTCTCCAACCCCTCCCCGGGCGTCAGAGCCGAGCCCCACCGGGTCCCCACTCACCGGCCTGCACTCATCGCGGTGAAAAGGGGGGTATTTCACTGTAACGACCCAAAAACATCCACTATGTGATGAGTATCGGGGGTCTTCTTCATACAGCGAAGGATGGAAGAGCGACGAGAGACCAAACTAATTCTACAACAGGAGAAGCCACCCTACTGCTAGAGAGACGGGGAGAGGAGAGAGAGGGAGGGGATGGGGAGAGGAGAGAGA
>VKOC01000639.1:1174-45014 GCA_009364415.1 Spea multiplicata
CCTCTCCTCCGTGGAGGCTGCTGCGGAGGTGGCCGTGCATTGGAGGGGGGTCTCCCTCTCCTCCGTGGTGGCTGCTGCGGAGGTGGCCGTGTGTTGGAGGGAGGTCTCCCTCTCCTCCGTGGTGGCTGCTGTGGAGGTAATCGTGCGTTGGAGGGGGGTCTCCCTCTCCTCCGCGGCGGCTGTTGCGGCAACGTGGGAACCGAGGACAGGTGAGTAACATTAAGGGGTTAATATTCTCCTGAATCAAGATAAATATTTAGCCTTAGAACCATGCGATAAAATTATTATAACGCACCCGTTTTCTAACATGAATGATGTGACGCCATCAGAATTTAAACATTATGAGGGTAAAAAGAGGTTTAACATGAAAAGTTGCAATAACAATCAAGGATCCGTAACCGTTTTAACCAAAATGCAAAATATTTTAGCTGCAGCCAGATACATTAAGCGATTCCATTTCGTAACAATAAAACATTTTCGAAAGTGTTTTCTTTGGCAGACATTTTTTTTTGCTAAAAAGCTATTACGGCTCGCTAAGGTATTTTATACGCACATTTTACAATAGTTTCTAATTTGAAGTTTTTAATTTAAGAGGGTTTACGAGATGACATAAGTTATTTTGTGAAAGCGTTTTATGGTAGGCAGAGTAAAAATATAAAACACAGCTATGGTAAAAACATATGGAAAATGATATCATTATTTATTTTTTTTTAACAAACTTTCAGCTCTTGTCTTGTTAGAAAAAAAAAAACCAAAAAAACAACAAATGTTCATATAGCCCTGTTAGAAATCACATAATTCATTTATTTCCTCAACATTGCAGAAACAGAAAAAAAAAACAAAAAAACAAGAAATAGAAAATGAGAAAAATATTTCATAAAAAAATATATATATTTACGTTACTATATAGAATGGATCCATCTATTTCATAATCCTTCACAATAATTATGAAAATATCTACTTTTGCACTGTTACTTTTCATTTGTGTGTATTTAATAATATATGCCAGCATGCACTTTTCTGGAGGAAATAAATTGTGCCAGCATGCACCTTTCTGGAGGAAATAAATTGTGCCGGCATGCACCTTTCTGGAGGAAATAAATTGTGCCAGCATGCACTTTTCTGGAGGAAATAATTTATGCCGGCATGCACATTTCTTTAAGAAATACGTTGTTCCAGCATACACTTATTTTTATGAAATCAATTGCACCAGCATGCACTTTTCTGGAGGAAATACATTGTATCCGCATGCACTTTTCTTTAGGAAATAATGTATGCCAGAATGCACTTTTCTGGAGGAAATAATGTATGCCAGCATGCACATGGCTTTAAGAAATACGTTGTTCCTGCATGCTGGATAAGTTCTGGAAAGAACGTTGGAACAATTTCAATTAAATTAGCAGGATATTAGAAAGAAAGACCAGTATTGACTTTATATCAACCCTCAAAAGACACACCGCTCCATATCAATCTGGATAGAAACAAACCTGTTCTTACAATTTATGGATAAAGTGGAGACACACATTCGTCTATTTACTCAAAGCGCTCTGATTGACCCCCTACATGGGTGTCTCCAAGTAGAAGGCCATGCCTCCTTAAACGCATCCAAATCTTTCAAAACACAACTACTTTTGCCACGCTCCTGGGCAGTGCATTTCAGAACATTACTGCCCTCACTGTAAAGAAAGCCTTCTGTCTTTAACAGCGACGTATTTAATTTCCGGACGCTGCCTTAAGCCTGATCCGGGGCAGCTCCCCCAGTCAACGCCTTCGCGGCCATGGTCCTCATTTCAGAATGCCGGCATAGCATGCCATATCCCAGCACCCTGTGCCACACCTTGATAGTGGGCCAGGTGATGGAAGATCTCCCCTGTTGGCCCATTGAGCAGCGGCACACAGTAGAACCTTTAACCCCTAGACCTGCCTCCCTAGGTCTAGATGGCCTAGGCTAGAATACGTCGCAGGTCTTTAAGACACCTATATTCTTTTAATTGGAAGATGCGCCATTTTGTTTTTGTCTAAACATACAAGATAACAAGTTTCCACGGCCATATGGCCATAGATGGGTACATTTTTAAAATATTAATTTTCCTCTGAAAAGAAAAAAAAAGCCATGATTATCTATTTAGTCTTCTTAATTTACACAGAAGAGAAGGGATTTCATACCAAACTTTAACCAGCTATTCGTTGGGTTAAGATTCGTTTTGGAAGGTTTCACATTGTCAAAAAGCTGGAAATTGGCTGAATCATTTCTAGCACGAGACAGGGAATTTAATCTTTTTTAATACTCAGGAAAGAAACATGTTATGGTTGTTGCTTAATTCAATTTTTTAGGAAGCATGCTGACGTTTTATCAGATATCTGACAAATACATAACAATCTCCATTTCTCGCTCAAACACAAATTGAAAAGAGCTGGTATTTCCAGAAGGAAATTCCACCCAGTAAAGTTTATAGATAAGTGTCCAGACTCATAGAGTAAAAAAAACTCAACAAAGGTTCTACATGTCGCATTCCACATTCTAATTCTGTAAGCACTATAGTTATTTGGTTGGAAGAATTGCATTTTAAGCTCTGATTAAAAAATACATAGTCTAGGGAAACATAAGCTTGTTTTCTTCCCATTGGACAGAAGCCTTTGAGTTGTGATCATGGGTACAATGCCCTATGACAAGACTAACTTTCCACTCATCCTTAAAAGGCGAAAAATGTGTTGAGGGAGACCATTGTTGGGTCCGTGGTTGGAGGAAGGGCTGGGAGCGGAAACATCAAACCCAAGCTAAATGTGTAGTCACCATGCAATGTGTTGAAGCAGAACGCCGAGATGTCACATCCCACGTGATGTGGGACACCGTCGGATCAACTTTACAGCTCAGTGGGAGGTCGGGGGAGATCCAATGATCTCTTTAACCGGCACATGATCACCGCTCCATGCAAAAGCGAAACAGTGAGGCAACTTGTTTAAAATGGAACACTTGGTCCGTACGTTCTTCCTAAAGATGGTATGCCAGGCCCAGCTCTACAGAACAAAGAGATCAGCGCCCACCAAACAAATGCTGGGGATTCCGTCACACTATAAGGCCATATATTGCTTATCCCTCCACTACATCAATGTCTTGTCTAATTTTTTACGGCTATATTGCTTACTAGGGAGCTGAATCAGTGCATTTTAGCCCTATAGAGACCCTCAAGCAATTTTCAAGCCCTCTCTGGACACCATCCACGAAGCACCTGTGTAGAAGGTGGGCTCCTTAAGGTTTCGTCAGAACCTGGAAATATCCACAAGAAATACAGGAAGGGAAGCACAACCTAAAAAAAAAAAAGCATTCACATTCAGATTCCGGGTGCTGCTGAAATGACCAACATGTAGACACAACAAAGATCAGTGCTCAGCAAATACTATGTATAAGCACCTATCTGAGCCATAGATATTGGGGATTCCATCACACTATATTGCTTAGCCCGCCACTACGTCAAAGTATCCACCTGGAAAACCACCATAGTAGCTGGAAGGCTCTCAACAAGATTCAAGTATCCAGTCTATGAGTTTCGACCCCAAAGGCTTCCATGGTTTCGTGGTTGCAAAGACATATAGAAAAAAAAAAGAGAGAAAGACTAATGGATGCTTGCTTTCAAAGAATGCCCTTCCCTACATATTTCGGAACCTAGCCATTGTCTTCACATCCAATGACTGTCAACGTTGACATATATTGTATAATAAGAACTAGGAAACTAATTACCAATAATGAGCAGATTCCATGTGATCCATGCAATGTTCAAAACAGGATCTGGTGCGCTCTGTAAGTTTCTGTAGCTGCGGAATTTTAAGGAATGAAGGGCATATGGAAAATATTATCACCATCCGATGCTTGGAAAATGACGTAATAGAATACCAGTGTCAGGTTTAAGTGTTTGTTGTTTTTTTTTTGCTCGGAGAATGTGGAATTGGGAAAATCAACATATGAGTTAAATGCTGTATGTATATATATATATGCATGTTTCTTAGTTCCATTGACCTTTAGGAACAGCCAATCTGTAATTATCTCGCTGTTGTCAAAATAAAATTCCTATAGACTTCTGATGGGTTAATCAAGCATTAGCATACACCCCCCCAAGTGGACAGTGTTTCATTGGTCATTGGTATATTTGATCTGGTGCACCCCAAAATGAGTGGACACCTGTTCTCTTGGGTGAAAGTTCTTCTGGGGTGGATTCCTTGAATCCCTGACTCGGCTTGCCTCTGCCTGCCCTGACCTTGTTCTGCTCCCGTTTATGTTTTTGGAAGTTTTCCATGGTACAATGGACCTGATTTATAAGCTCTGCAGTCTTGTGTAGAGGAGAAGTCTCCAAGGAATTACTGGTGAAAACCAACTATCCCAACACATGGGACGATGGCCACGTTTGCTTGCAATGTGACCTCCTAGATATACCTGCATCTAACTGATTAGACCCAAATTTGCAACCATGGCTGTGTAATATGGACAAAAAAGTACATAACTCCAAATAAACATGCACTTAGATATAGAAGTGGTTTTATCTATTGGTCCGGTTTAGAAATTAAATTAGGTTAATGGAGAATGGGAGAGATAGTGTCTCATTTGGAAAAAAGAAAGATCATCCTTCGTAGAATCAGGAAGTAATAAAGCTATTACCAGAGAATGGTTCCTTAGTTATTTTAATTCATTAGAAAAGACAGATTTGGCAGAATTGTTTTGTCTTTTTTCCCATATAAATCATCAAGTGTCTACTTCCTTCCCTCCAACAAAAGACTTTCATTTTTTTGAGGGGGGTCAGGGGGATCTTTGTTTTGTTTTATTCTAGATTTTGTTTTGCTTTTTTGTAGCAATTTCACCCTTAACTCTTTCCTGCCCTCAGTAGGTGTATTCATGATCAGACTATGGGGGTCCTGTAAAAAAAACCCCTTGGGTGTATATATATCTAGCCTGTGTTACTCACCTGCCGTCGGTTCCCACACCGCCGCAGCAGCCGCCAGGAAGTAGAGGGAGACCCCCCTCCAAAGCACAGCCACCTCCGCAGCAGCCGCCACGAAGTAGAGGGAGACCCCCCTCCAACGCACGGCCACCTCCGCAGCAGCCGCCGAAGTAGAGGGAGACCCCCCTCCACCGCACACCACTCGCAGCGCAGCGCCACGAAGGAGAGGGAGACCCCCCCAACGCACGGCCCAGCAGCCACCACGAAGGAGAGGGAGACCCCCTCCAACGCACGCCGCCTCCGCAGCAGCCGCCACAAAGGAGAGGGAGACCCACCACACAGCCACCTCCGCAGCAGCCGCCACAAAGGAGAGGGAGACCCCCCTCCAATGCACGGCCACCTCAGCAGCAGCCGTCACGAAGGAGAGGGAGACCCCCCTCCACCGCACGGCCACCTCTGCTGGCGTCTTCCGAGGAGCCGCGTTTCAGCGCTCGCCCCCTAGTGGTGAACTCCCAAACTGCGGGTCTTTATGAAGGGAGATTAAGACACACTCAAAATGGTCGCGATTCCTTGACGCCGGAGGTGACGTCATGACGGTTTGGCGGGAGATTTGAACTTCCTCTGCGGTGCTCTAGACCAGCTATACCTTGCCTTCTGATGGTTGTCTATACCTTGTGCTAGTGCCCCGATAGCGTTATTCATTCCTGTTACCCGTGTTTTGACCTTGGCTTGTTTGACTACATTGATCTCCTGAATCCTGACCTCGGCTTGTTACTGTTTACCCCGTCTTCCGGAATCCTGACCTCGGCTTGTCTGAACTTTCTCTGTCCTTGAGTCCTACCTGACTACGGTGTCTCCTACTACTTGTGCGTGACAGCCTGGAACTTTAAGTGTTTTGCCGTAGAATTAATGCCATAACCATTTTACCATAGAATTAAGAGTTTTGTACTCTCACTTACCCATTAAAAAAGTATTATTATATATTATTATTATTATTTGTGGATTTTAGTACCCCCTCCCCCCATGTTCTAGGTCACTATTAAGTGGTTCCAGCACAACCTTATAGTTACAAAAATAAAATAGTATTGTACACTGCATTTAGCGTCATATAAACACACGGCTTGATAGTTCTGCTAGGACAGGATCTGACAATGTATAAAATGAACTGTAGAAAGACGTAATGGGAAACAGATGTTTATGAATGAAGGAATGGTAGATCAAACTCACTATTTAATTAATCATTGTTAGATGTTGCAATATCCAGATGTTTCGCTAAATAATGGCGAGAACGTGCAGATGCTGGGCAGCGTTATAACAGTTTGGGGATTTTTCTTTTTTTATGGCCTATTGAAGAAAATAGACTTCTTTGTTTTACTCCAATAAAGACACAGCGGTACACACCAAGGGCGATCTGCCCCGCTACGGGAAGTGGAATTTTACTGTGAAAGGAAGCTACTGACAGTCAAACCGAAACACATTTTATTCACCGCTTCGAGAGCGGGTTGTGGGCAGCCACAAACCTAATGCTGATACCTAAGCCTATCATCCTATACAACAAGGCTGGACCGGGAGACCTTTGGGCTCCCTTTTGGAAGGACACACAATAGCACATGACATTGTGTTCCAGGTCCATGTTACATGAGCGCCTCATGTGCGCTTTGTGACATTACAACATGATTCACCCGTAGGACACCCATGGCCGCATCATGTTGATGAAGTCATTGATCACGTGCGGGTTTCAGGAGTATATACAATGTTAACACTGACCAAGACAGACTGTCACATCCGTATTGTTTGAAACTATAGTCTTTGTCTAGTATCCCTGAAGACTGGGGGCAGTATTTTGTAGGGTGCCTTCCTATGGGTTAGTGAGGGTATATATAATCCTGCCATCCCCTGCTTTCTCTTCCTCAACCTTTTAGTTTAATTATTGTACCTTTCAGTGAGCTACTTAACTCTGTTCTCTATGTACCCAATCTATCCCACCCTCTGCCTTTTCATCTGACACAAAAACTAACAAGTGTACCCAGTCTAACACCCATACACACTAACAAACATACAATCTCTAACACCTAACGCTAACACATACGCAGTCACTCTAACATCCAACAGACACAAAACAAAAACACCTTCTATCATCATAAACAAACACACACTCACTTTAGTACCATACACTAAATCACTCACTCGTTATGTGACCCCACTGAGCAGGTCCGATAGAGACACCGATCATTGGTTCCCAACCCCGTGCCCAAGTCATACCAACAGTCCAGTTTAGATAGAATAGAATGTGGGTATTACTAAATCCTACGCCATTAGAGAGTTCTGAGGTCCTTCACACCCAACCACCCTCTGCCCAAGCCTAAAAGGAGCCCCCTATCTCTTCTTGTTGCAAGGAGCACTTCCATTGTCGCAGTTTTCCTGATGTCTAGACCAGGGATCCTCAAACTCGGCCCTCCAGCTGCTGCAGGACTAGATCTCCCATAATGCTCCTTCAGCTAAGGGGCTGGCTGAGGAGTATGGGAGATGTAGTCCTGCAGCAGCTGGAGGGCCGAGTTTGAGGATACAGACTCCTGGGAGAGTAAGAACTGGATCCTATAGGACATAGTGCCAGATGGGTGAATGTCCGTGAGTGATGAATGAAGACTGGACTGAAACTCTGATTACCGGTCTGCCAGCTACCCCTTTAGCATGTGCAGAGTCTTATATATGACCACAGCAGTGTAGGATAGGAAGGAGTCAGCTCCAGACTGTGTGGCCCCGAGACCCTGAGATTGGGGCAAATACCCTCAGTCTCAGGGTCAAAAACTGATACTTCCCAGGCATGGTGAAGACCCTACTAGCTGAAGGAGACTACTTAGATCGGGGGTCCATCTTCAAACAGAATCGTTACAGAAGTAACTTGCAGCTGGAGGAACCAGGTGTCTATGACAGGTGACAGTAAGTAGAAGGAAGAACCGGACAGGTGGCAATGACTATTAACAGGAGGAAGTATGCAAGGATCGGTGACAGGTGGTAACTAGCAGGTGAAGGAATCAGAGAGGGTTGAAGGACAGGTACAAAGTAGTAGCAGGGTGACATTGATAGAAGGATAAGTGACTCTAAAAAAAGTGTAGAGACAGCAAAGAACAGTATGGATGGAGATAGAAATAAAGAAGAAAATGGGAGCAGACCAAAATATATAAAATACTTACCATCCCAAACTAATATGTTGCAAGGTTAGTTTAATATTTACCTTATCATGAAAGTCAGCAGCAAGCACTTATGGCATATGTTCCAAAAGTGATCATGTCGCATAAGTTTGTTTTCTTGTTAAATGTCAATTTGAATTGTTTGGAATTTTGAATTGCAGAAAAGCAAATATGAATTAAACTCACTAATAAAGACCTAGCGGTGGGGGGGTAGGGGTAACACAATCAGCCGCCATCTCCTAAAAGATGGTATTTAAACAGTTGGACTGGTAAAGGCTCAAGTGAAGGGACTGTAATTACCCTTAATGCCTTAGTACCCACCGAGTGGACAAGGAGATAGATAGATAGATAGATAGATAGATAGATAGATAGATAGATAGATAGATAGATAAAGTATATGTAACATTATTTCTACATAAGCAGGGCCACCCTTCTTCTTACAGGGCAAAGAGAGGTAGGAGAGATGGGGAGTAGGAGGTAGAGGGAGATGTATGGTGCCAGAATGAATGTTAGTGTGTGTTTGTGTAAGTGTATGCTGTTAGTGTGAGTGTGTGTTACTTTATCACATCAGTATGTGTGAGTATATGCTGTTAGTGAGTGTTAGTGAGTCTAAGGTTAGTGGCATCCAGGGGTAGGGAAGAAGAGGGAGAGAGTTTGTATGTTTAAGTAAAGGGTGTGAGTGTGAGTGTGTGTTACTGCAAGATATGTTACTGTATGATGCTTAAGGGGTGAGTTGGCATTCGACCAATCATGAGAGCACTGAACCCATCATTAAACCCGGACAGGGCTGTCCCTACCATACAGGGTAAATAAGGTCATAAACCTCTAGGATCTGTAGGTTTATATTTCCCAGAGACAGTCGCCCCTGGGTGCTCCCCAGGCCGCTCATGATATTGGCCCCACTTTGATCCGAGAAGAAAAGCCCAGTCCTGCAGGTAAGTTAAGAAGCAGCTGTGTTGAGGTATATAGGGCATGGGGCATATTTCTTCCGCTTTCATTTTATATATTATATGAATACCATCTGTATGACATAATATGTAATAACAGCATGTTAGTAATTATAGTTAGTAATATGTAATTACAGTTATTATTCAGCTTTTCATGGAACCCAAGAACACACCTGGTCGCTGGGAAGTCACTGTGAGACAACGCAGAGCTCTTGCTTCATGGTGGTTACATGACATTGCTAATGAGGGGGGCCTGGACCCCACCAAGGATGACCCTGTATAAGCATAGGCACAGTGACCCATGTGCCTATGATGTTACATGGGTCACTGTGACATCATAGGCACCCCCACATTCAAACACATTGTTTTTATTGCAAGTTGGTGATTGCTGTTGATTGGTTCAGGCCGCCTTTGTAAGGGTGAGGTAAGGACAAAGGAGATAATATCAGGACAGGACATTTCTGTGCTGGTTCTGTCACCAGTTGCACCTGTTTTTAAAACAATAAATATTTCCAAGCCAATTATACTGATTGACAAGCGGAAAGCACAGACCATTGGTTGTGTAATCAACAAATGTAATTAGGCTGAAAGCTATGATGGCGATAGCTTACCATTAAGTGTTTTTAGCAGCTTTTTACAGATATGGCCCCCCCTCTGATGAAGTCTTGGGTCATACGCATGTTCCCTTGGAAAAGAAGCGGCAGGAGGCAGCTGCATCCATTGCTGCTTTTGTGTGTATAGGTCAAAATAGCGTATAGGCAAAAAAAGCAGCTGCCGGGAGCCCCTGTCGATTCTCGTGGCGTCTATTTGCATATGAAAGGATGGAGACTATAACAGCGATTACAGATCTGTTATAAGGTTCCACGAATAGAACGTATTTAAGAAAGAAACCTGTATGTTCTTTGCCTTGCGATAGGGCGGCGTGTTTTCTACAAGTTAGGAATAAGTCACCTTTATGAGCTATTACTGATAGATCTCGGTCACTTTAAATAAGAGTGAATGTGCCAGTCTTGGATTACATGGATTCTGTACAGATTTCAGGGGTATCACCGGAGGGGAGGGGGGGGGGCGGCTGGATGCTAGCAATCTAAAGAGCAACTCCTTTTAGAATTTGGGCTTTGACGTGAATAGTCAACTATGATCCTCAGGCACTCTCCAGCCTCTTCCATCGCAATCTAGAAGCCTCCTTGAACTGCGAACACCGCGCGAGAACATGAATTACCAAAAAGTAAGCAAACTGTGCACTTAGCTTCAGCAATACAGGGCTTCTGATGTTGATAGAGAATGCCCGTGGTCCGGCTGGGACACGTAACGCTAGAGCGCTGTGAAGACCGAAGAGACAGCCGTCTGCGTACATGGGGGACTAATAAAAACAAGGATATCCATGGAAAACTTTAGTTAAGTTTCCCAACTGCTTCACCTAGCAGTATCTAAGCACACAACACTAGGTATGCTACTGACTACACAAAAACACAGGACTTCTCCTTTAAATCCCTCCGGGGTAGGCAGGAGGACGCCCCCTTGTGTCCGGTGACGTGCGCAGCAACAAGTTCAAGTTCTGTGTTTCTGGGCAACTGCTTCCCAAACTATAAAGTTACTAAAAGCACATATGTGTAAAACGTAAAAGTAGAATGATTGTGCGTGTGCCATAATTATAAAACTAAATGAAATATATATATATATATATATATATATATATATATTATATATATATATATATATATAATATAATAATTGACTTACCTCCTGTAACGACAATTAATATTGGCTTCGGCAAAAAAAAAAAAAAAAAATGTATTAGTATTACTGGTATTATTATTAATATTAAAAAGTCACATGAGGTTGAAGATATCAAGAGCCAAAATAAAGAAATATTTTTCCAAGTGCAAAATAATAACTACAAGCATGATTCTTCTTATTTTTTTATGAATTGATTTTATTTATTCTTGTTATCAATATTTGCATTTATTATTCTTTTTCTAATACAAATAATTATCAGAACACTTGGGAATAGCATTATTTATGTATTATCATTACTCTAATAAAATGGCTGGGTGGAAAAATGTTCACTGGGGTTTTTTTTTTTTTTTTTTTTTAATTTAATTTTTTAAATTTTTGTTAAAATTTTTTTTAATTTTTTTTTTTTTTTTTTTTTTTGAAACGCAGGAGGCAGCAGCGGCGGCGGCAGCAGCAGCAGCAGCAGCGCCCTCCTCCCCCTGGCTGGCCGTGCTGTGTCAGGTAGTGGCAGTATTGAGTGCTTTCAGCCAGCCCTACTGTTTGATTAGCATTTTGTTCTCACTACCGCAGGACTGGGGGAGAGACAGACACCAGGGGGACGGACAGATCTCATTAAACAGCTCACCCCCCCCCCTCCCCTCACACCCCGACGGGACAGATCCCGACATCTGAACAGCTTACAGAGAGCCCCTGAGAGACAGCTCGGCAGCAGCGCTTACCCCGGGAGCCGGAGGAGACATTTTGTTGCCTTCCCCCACCCCCCCGACCGTTCGCTTGATACATTTGTTGATAAATATTCGTCCGCTCGATACATTGTTTCTAAATAATCGCTTCCTCTGCGCTCGCTCCAGGACTAGCAGGGAAAGGAGAGGGGGAGACGGAGGCATGGAGCGGCCCCTGCCACCCCTGCTCTGATCCGGCTGCCCTCATCAGCAGAAGCTTCCACCCTCACAAGGCGAAAGAAAGGGGGCAAAAAAAGCTTCATCTTCAGGACCCCCACCCCCTCACTCACCCACCGCCACCCCTTGGGAGGGGACCTCCCCACCGCCCTTCCAGCTCCTCTCCCGGCTTCTGTTTCGGATCCTCCCGGCTTCGCTGCTCGTTTTTCCCCCCTTCTCTTGCTGCTAAAATTAGCTTCTCCCTGCTGTGGATTTTTCCTTGTCTGTGACGGTGAGATCTGGACTCGTGGAGCCGCCATTTTCCCTTTTGGTTTCTGTCGGGTGGCAGCTTGTGGCCATGACTCTGCCGCAGACACTGAGCGCCGGATCCCCCAGCCTGGAGGATGGGTATGTGTGGCCCCCTATAGTATAGAACCTGGGAGCCCCGGGGGGGCACAACCATGATTTTTTAGGATTTGGGGGGGGATTGGGGGTAACTTATTTAACCCTTCCTTACATGTGAACATTAGAGCTAGATTTGGGGATCAGTCTCATGCACCCTTATTATTCCTGCATGGGGTAGATGAGGGTGGGCAACCACTGTCAAGGGGGGGGGGCGCTAAATTGTACTAGCACATGGGTTTAGGGCTGCTCTTGACCTGAAATGGTTAATGGCTTATTAAAATTGCCTTTTTTAAAATATGAATATTGCTCTGTTTTATTTTGGTGTTTTTTTTTTTTTAGTTCTTTGTATGAAATGTGTTTTTGTTTAAAGATTGGATAGGGGGTGCAGATGCTGTAGAACCTCTTTGATGGCTGTCAGTTCTTTGTGCCCGGAGGCAGGTGACTTGACTTGACATCTCCAAGAGGTTCTGCAGTAGGCTGGTGGGATGAGGGGATGAGGTTGAGTTGGGTGGCTTGGAAGAAGAGGGCAGCGTCCAAGGTCACACTGGGTTGGCGTTAGGTTCCCCCAAGCCTGTGTGTGGAGAATTGGAGGGAGAAATCCCAGTCTCGGTAAGTTCAAGGTAAGCAGAGTTGCTCCTCTGCTCGTCCACCTGCTTGTTTTGGACCTTGTCTCACTGGACCAGATGACTTTGAGATTGGGGGCAGATCGGTGTAAATGATGACTCTCTGGCTTTACCAGGCTGTCGAATTTGGGTGCCTATTCATGTCTGACGCCAGCCCTTCACTTGGGTTGTGTTTATGTTCTAAGATCTGTAGCTGGTGAAGACCTCTTCCGCGTGTTTGTGGACATAGCTTTGTGTAGGCAGCGTATGTAGTCACGGCTTCACGCTGATGGACCCCCTCTTTTTAAACCGTAATCTTTAATCATTTAATCTTTATTTATGTAGATACGGCTTGGAATCTTTCATTATGCTGGTGTCGGCGTGATGCGTAGACCTCTGTATCCGCCATGTACCTTGTCGTCTATCTATCTATATAATGTATATGTAGCCGAGGAAGGGTTCGGGAATGGTCCTTGTTTTGAGGAGTACACACGAGACAGGCTGGAGGGGGTTTAGATCAGGAATATGGAAGTGTGGGGGTCAAAACCTAGTCCAGTAGAGCTCTGTTAATGGCAATCATCTATAATGGATTTGTGTGTAATATGAGGGCATATTTCTTATAAGCCATCACATCTCCATGTATGAAATGACGTTTTTGTGTGTTAGAGGAGACCCTGTGAAATGAAAGTTGCTGAAAAATGTAATGTGCTTGATGCAAAGTCTTCGTACGGTAGTTATTTGTCATTGCAAATGCTTTCAAAGAGGTTCTGCAGGAGCTGTAAGCTTTACTGTTGAGACATGCGGTGGGCAAGTGGCTTCCTTTTGGCTGCTGGTGCCATCAAAAGAAGAACGGGGATCAGATGCCTCCTTCCCACTTTGCTCCATGATTACTCTATGGGTCATGTCATGGTACCTGCTCTGTATGTAAGGCAGGTGGTAGCATCTGGTGGCCGGTGGGTTCCTTGTAGGATATCAGAACGAAATTTGTGTCCCATAGGCCCGCGTTAAACGTACGCACATGGACTACAGACATCGCTGGGGGGAGGATATCCTATTTGTTTCCGTTTGCAGTAGAGTACTGATAATCGTAATGTTGATGTAACAGAGCAGATAAACCTCTTGCGTATCCAGCAGAGGCGCTGAGCTTGAGGTCCTTCCCTAGAGGCACGTCAAATATAGGTCCATGTGCTACCCCACCAACCCCCGCTTTGCCCTTTACCCTCTGGCTTTTGGTAGAGGAGCATCCTGTTGAGGCAAAATAAAACAGAAACGTGTGCAGGGATCTCGTTTCAAGTTAAAACCAGTCTCTCAAACACCTCTGACAGGACACCACTTGTATGGCGTGAAAGACGCGTTCCCTGCTAGAAACCTGGCTTTTTCGCTCTTCCAGTTTGAGCAATTTAGAGCGATCCCAAGTATTCTAACATTGGCCCCAAAACGAACTCTTCTACCCAAAAAGTTGTCTCATCAGTTCCCCAAAGAACTGTAATCTATGGTGGCATGAATCCAGTCCTAATCGTTAATGAGGTTTGCATGCGCATGCAAGACATAACATGGATATTCTCTAATAATACATAATACCAATGTTTGACCTGATGGGCAACAAGAGACCGTGAAAGCCCCAAACAAAACGTTTTTTTTTACTTGTGCCCCTAGGAGCAAAACGGTTAATGGACGGGATATTCGAAGGCTGACGCCTGCATTATCCTGTGAAGCAAAAATAAAATGGATCTTTTGTTCCTTGTGTTGACCTTGCTGGTTTTGTATGAGCTGCTTGTTCCTTGGAGCTGAATGAGTTAACCGTGGTCTGTCTAAGACCAAAGACTGCTGGGGTATTAAACTGAACCAAATAGAAAATTGATCTTTCTGGTCCTTGTTTGACCTGGTCATCTTGGTGACACATCAACGCATGACTGCACTAATATCTCCAGTCCCCTGAGGACCTTAGCTGGGCTACTTAGATTTTTTTTTTTTGTGGTAGGGCTTCTTAGATGAATATCAGAGAGGCAAATAAATGTTATTCACAGATTTTTCTTAACTCCTTGAGTATATTGAGTCATCACTGAGGAACATCTGGAGCTCCAACGAAACGTGAGCTGCCTTCAGGTCAACCTTCATGGGTCTATATGATCTGATAATATTGATCTCTATAGCTGTACCTCTCCTGTCTCTTGACTGACGATATGTTGACTCCCAAATTTGTCTGTCTGGCTCTTAACTTCTTTGACCAGCACTTGCTTTAGGATGAATCATTGGGGGGGAGGAATGCTCAAAACACAGGGAGATGAGAATTTATTTCAGATATGGTGTCCAAAATGTGTGTGGTTGGTTATGTTTGACAGCTGTAAAAATAATGTATCGTATCACTGACTGTGTTTGTTCAGTTGACAAAGATTGCTAGAGATTTTTTTAGAGACTCCTGTAATAAAAATGATTTCTTTGGAATGTTCGGTTTCCTGGGAATCTCGAGCCGTGTATAGTCTGATGTTCTCTGCAAAAGCAGACATTCCGCCCCCAAATTATCGACTTTAGGATTTTGATCGAACTTCTGCTTCGTGCTGCTTGACCCTTCGCGCCATTAATGGGGTAAACGGGCAATTTGTGGCCGTGCGATGTTAGGCTTGCAGTGGTGTAAATGTAAAGAATCCGAGTGAAATTGATTAATCGTTGACGATCGACCAAGTTGTAGCATTGTGAACCAATGTAGGACGACCTTCTATTGCGTAAATAAGGATGAAAGGATTGGGTTATTGGGATGCGGAGTTCCTGTTGAATACTGCTAGATAAGAAGCGTTAAGAGAAGTTGTTGTAGCGCGGAAGACTTCTTTGTCAACTGCTAACATTTTGACCACGCAACTACTTTCATTCATTGGGTTTCCCAACAAGCAAATGAGAAGTACTCGAGTCTTACAATCCAGGATACATTTGTTGTAATCTTTTCTTGTGGTCACTACTAGGAAGTTATTCTGTCTAGAACTGGATTGTGACCTTGTTTATTGTCATGCTTAACACCACAGGAGAGCCATAATAAACCTCAAGGCAAGGCCAGCCTTTTGAGTGTCCATAGCATAAAACAATATGGCCGCCATCTTATCCAGACTGTTTAATTGTGTGACATCAATGTGGAGGTCACTTGACCTTGGACTTTCCTTCAGAATTAAGAGCATTAAAAAGCATTGGGCCAACCCTGGCCAGTTGAGCAATGGCACACAGAAGTACCGGTATGTAATATTTTTCAGTGTGGCTCCTTTGGCCTTTTAGACCCCCAAAATCACCTAGAGGTGATGTAATCTATTAAATGATTTTTGTTAATGTGCGGCTTGCACATCTAAGGTATATTATTACATATTTACATATATGGAGAATTTAAGGTGTTTGCCACATTGCTATCCAAGTAAGAACACCTGGGGTCTATGGCATTGGGCACACAGAACGTGTTGGCGGTATTTACATTTTTATTACCCTATAATTTTCTAACACTCTTCTGGCAGTGAATAAATAATAAAATATTTATTCTTTAAAGTAGGTCGCTTACTTTCCCAAACCATATGTTTTAATGTTCCAAGCACCTAATAAACTTATGTAATGCTGTTAACAGATTAAAAGTAACTATGGGGCTCGCCACCTAATCTACCCGCTCTTGGGCTCAAATTCTTATTCCGTCCCTTTTGGTGGAAACTTATTGGGCTCTGGCAACCTTTTGTAGGGAAGGGGTGAATGAAAGCCGGATTGGAAATAAATCCAAATGCTGGTTTTGCCACACTTTGCCACAGATCACTTTAATGGGCCAGTAAGATAATTAACCTTTTATTAACCATTTCTATGGAGTATATGTTAGAGGAAAACCAAGATACTTACTAAGCATTCTGTCATATTAAACATGCTATAAAGACATGTTTACTAAGTATGTACATTATCAGCCATGGTAAGAACCAGATATACATTTTTAGGTATACTTTGTTTTTGCTGCAATGGCAACACACCATTTCAATCTATCTGCGTCCTCTCCTTGTGTCACATGACTGGAGGCTAGCCTTGCTCATCATTACAAAACTTGATTTCGGGGAATGGGTCCACTTTGCATGAAGTCCAATGGATTTTGCAGCAGGCAGTCTTAAGTAAGAAAACCACTATTAGAAACATAGTATTTGACGGCGGATAAGAACCATTCGGCCCATCTAGTCTGCCTATTTTTCCCGATGTAAGGAGTCCTTGATCGGGTCCCATAGTGAGGATAGCCTTATATCTATCCCATACATGTTTGAATTCTCTCACTGTATTAGCCTCCACCACTTCTGCTGGGAGACTCCATACCATTTATCCACCGCTCTCTCGGTAAAGTAGAACTTTCTTCCATTACTTCTCAGCCTCTGACCCTCTAGTTGTAGGTTCCGGTCTCTTGATGTAACGTTTCTCCTCCTTTGAAATAAACTTCCCTCCTGGACTTTTTGTTAAATCGCTTTATGTATTTTAATGTTTCTCTTCTCTCCCCCATGCCGGACATTTTGAGATCCTTTAGTCTTTCCTGTTATTTTTTTTATCTCGCAAACCGTTCCTCGTTTTAGTTGCCCTCCTCTGAACTCTCTCCAATGTGTCGATATCGTTCTGGAGATGAGGCTTCAGAACTGCCCCAATACTCTAAGTGAAGTCTGACCAGAGATCTGTGAAGTGGCAGAACCTCTTCCCTCTTCCTGCTACTAACGCCTCTCGCTATACAACCCAGCACCCTGCTTGTTTTTTCCCACGCTTTGTCTGCTTACTTGTATATTATCAGAAATAATTACTCCCGAGTCCCTCTCTTCCGACGTCACAGACAGAACAGCTTCCCAGTGCTATATGCTACCTTGGGATTGTTGGTCCCAAGTGCATTATTTTACATTTATCAACATTAAACTGCAGCTACCACACTCATGACCATTCTTCTTAAACCTTTTGCAATGTGGTTTGTTCCACACGGAATGCGTTACACTATTGCAGACCTCTGTATCACCTACCATCACTGTATTCATTCAACTAATTTGCCATCCAAACCCAAGGACTGCAATTTGTTTTTTATATGAAGGACGGTGTTGAATGCCTTACTGAAATCTAGGCAGGCGATATCACCAGCTCCTCCCTGGTTTATTATCGGTTACCCAATCTCAGAGTATTAAACCTGTGCTGTTTCTGATCATGGAAACCACTGGCTCAGTGGTGGTCTCTTGGGGGCTCTAAAAAGACATATGAGCCACTGACCTCAAATAAGCTCCAGAACTGCAGCCTCTCCTTAAGCTCTTGAACTTCTTCAGCTTCCCCTTAAGCATTTCTTTGGAACCAAGTTGGAGAATTCATATTAAGTACCGGTACTTACAACCTACTTTTAATATGAATAATTTATCGGTGAGGCTACATAGGAAACCAAATTGCCCATTCTAATTAACTCTTCTGAACCGGGTGCGTTTTTGAGGCTTCTTCCAAGCGTCGTATAACCCCTGCCAAAAAAAAAAAACCCCCATACAAAATAAATTAAACCGGAAAGATTTTTTTTGTAGGTCATTTAAGATCAAAGTCGACTTGCAGGCTACTGACAAATTCACCGTCGTCTTATGGATACCTGGCAAGGCGGTTGGGGTGTTTGCAGACTAGAATAAATAAGGAACGTCTCGCATGGATCAAGAATGTTGGCGCTCTCGTCTTGGTTCCTGTATCTACAACACAGTGCAAATTATGGCACTGATTTCCACAAGAAAAATGAGTTATATTGTGGGAAGCGGTGGTAGCTGCTACACCCCGATTCCCTTCGCCGGTTCGCCTGTTGAAATACCCCCCCCCCCGTTCTCTCAAAAGACGTAATTGAAACCAGAAGTCTTTTGAGTACAAGTTAAGCCAAGAAACTCCATTTTCTCTGCAGCCAAAGAAGGGAAATAAATTATTTTTCTGATGCCCCCCCTCCCAAGTTTTTCAGAGGTCTGAATCTTGCCAAGAAGTACACTTATTGTTATTAACACTATCAATTTGAGGCATATATCGTTCAACGAAATAACCGTGAGTGCCAGGAAGGTTAATCATGAAATTATAAGCACAGCATAGTTATTTGGAATATGCATCCATTCACATATCGAGACGGGTTCTGGAACTTTTTATATTTTTTATTATTTTTTTGTCTATTAAAATGTATTAATTTTTACAGCGGCCAGCTGGGTGGCTGCACCTGTTGGATGGAATCAAATCGAGAAAAAAGGGCTGAGGTCCTAAAAGTTTGTGATGTTATCCCCTTTATCGGCTTTGATTATAGAGTAGTGCGTGCGTGTGTGTGTAATATATATATATATATATATATATATAATTTCCCCCCATGCTTTTATCTTTTTGTTATTGGCCAATGGCGCAGGATATCGGTATGTAATCAGGGCCAGACTGACCATGACGAAGGGGGCCTGGCACTTTAACGCAGGCTGCCTGATGATACAACTGTAGCCGACAGCTACGGGCTGCTGTCGGGCAGCGTCCAGTGTGTCAGATGCCTAGTCCGAGCCTGTGTGTAATATTTGTTGCAAAAAGTTGTACGGGTAATAAAGGTTATATTTCTATGTTTCGCTCGAGCGTTGCACCCCCACGTTTGCCGCCCAGCAAGCCTGCGAATATGGATGCTGGCCACGCGTTGCCGCAGAAAATGGCAAAACAAACCCGCGTTCTGGCTTCACGTCCCGCGCCCGGCGGCAGGTTGGGTCAGGACCAGCACTTGGCGTCTGAAGTCCGGCTCGGAAAGGCGACGCTCAACTTTAGCGAGCGCTGGATTTATTGCAAGTAACCCCCATGGGAAATAAAGGATTAAAGGACAACCTACAGAGCTTTAAGTAACAAAAACCTGCTCGGCGCGCATTGTCCGGTCCCAGGTAAATAAGACGCATACAGGGGGGGGGAATTAGTGACAGGTCCCCTTTAACTCATTAACAGTCGGTGGCATGGGGGTTGGTGACACGTAGTGAGTCGTTTCGTGATAACAGCGCCACTTCACAAACAAAAGGCCTAACTAACAACCAGTACGGTCAGGATTAGCACACAGTCTTATCACACGGAGATTAAACAGTCGCAAGGCCCGTGTTTGCCATGGAAGCGATTGTGCAAACGCGCTTGCTGCCGCGTTCCGTGTGTCGGTGTTTTCCACGCAGCTAATTATCAAGCTGCTGTCCTTTGACATTTTGTTCGTCGCGGGGATAATGGAATACGTAAGCGTTCGGGGAAAATGAATCCGTAACTGCGGTTGGCAAAGCTTTTAAAAATAATTATAGGTCGTCGACGTAAGGAGACTTAATTGTCTCGGCGTTTGTTTTTAAGAAGGAAAAAAAGTTTTTGCCGAGCGGGGCCGTGACCTCCATGGGGTAAAAAGGGGCAGTTGCTGCAAGGGGCGTGCTTGAGCCACTCGGCGGTAATGCCCCTGCACCTCCTTTGCTTCTGAAACAGGATGTGATGTCAGCATGGGGCGGGGCTTCCAGTTTGCATGCCCTGCTTATGGCTCTGTTGTCGAGCCGACGACATCTTGTGATGTCCTGTAAGCTTGTGTTAACCCGGAGTCCCCCCCCCCTTCATTATAGAGAATCGGCATATCTGGGAACTTCAGAGGATAGTCCACTTTTCCTGTGGGAGTGGCTTTGAAGGGGTGGGGCTAACATTACATGAGGGCAGGCGTTGCCTCTTGAGGGATGTGGCTGGCTGCAGAGAAGGGCGTGGCTTGCTCCAGATTGCATCGCATTGGTTGGAATTAGGAACCCCCCCCCCCCAGAGAACAAGAAGGTTGACCCGGAGACCCAGATAATCAGATTTAACCTGGAAAATTCCAAAGGACTTTAAAGGGACGCTTCCTTGGGAAATTGAGGACGAAGTAGAGGTGTTTGGGGATGGGAAATTTAGTTTTTTTATTTTTATAATGGGTAATTTTTAGACTGGGTCTTGTCTTATGGTTCTTCGTCTGAGGTTTTAGTAGACAGTAAGATGTTGGTTAGTCGGCAACTCGTATCTTGTCGTTGGTTACTCAAATTTATTGTTAATAGCAATAAAGTCAGATCCAAAGGGCTTTTAGAAGCTTTATATATGTTTTAAAGATTAGTCTCCCCTTATTAATATCAGTTTGCCTTTTTTTAAAAAAATTTTTAGCATACTTGTGGGTTTGGCAGGGGCCCTGTACACTGTATTAAACATCTGAGACGGGTGTGGCTTCAGCAGGAAGTCATGACGGCCCCGCTAAGTCTGCCTCGTATGTATATAAAGATATATACTTCAATGCATATACATACCAGGGCCGCCGAGGGCAATTAGGGACCTGTGGTACAGCACCATGTCACTGTGGTTGTAATGGATAATGTACTGGGGGGTGGTGTTTTCTTAGATTGTAAGCTCTCTGGACTGGGGACTCCTCTAGCAGTTTGTCTTAACATGTGTTTGTTATTGTCAGTTTTATTGTTACTTTTAATATTCACTCTCCCCTGTTGTAATAGCGCTACGGAATCTGCTGGCGCTATATAAGTAAAATGTCTCGTAACGGATGGTCGGAATACGGAAAGTGTACTCGGTGCTATGCAGACTCTGTGACTAAACTCTGACTGCTTATTAGATAGACTTTTAAGAAAAGAGTCGAGCATTTTTCCCCTTGACAACCTTTGTAACAGCCAAGCCGTAGATATAATTACAAATGAAAACAATTCGTTGTTTAATGATTTACAAAGGGCTTTTTTTTATTCCCCCTTCAACCGGTTTGAGCGCATGAAGTTTCATGACAATAGGTCATGTCAGCAGTAATTGCACAACACGGCAAACTTCCAACACGCTAACAAGGTAATCCGTCTGCCTTGACCCGGGCGAGAGAGGCAGTGAGCTAACACTCTACCTTTTTTCATTATAAAACGAACCCGTCAACTCGAAACCAAAAGATGACTCATATCGCCCCTAGAAAACCAAAAAAAGTGTTTTCTTGAGAACCAGACCCTGGCGGTAACATTGAAACCGGTTATGCTTTCAATATGTATCTTTTTTTTTTTATTATTATTTTGCCCCCCACCTCCTTAACTTTGTTAAAGATTGGCTTTACACTGGTGTGCACACATCAAACCTCCCAAGTGTCCTGGTTTTCATGGGATAGTCTTGATCCTTGGGCTTTTGAGGATAGTGAGGATCATGGGTTGGTCGGGGAGCCCGTTGTGCTGCAAAGTCAATGGCGTATTGTGCTGTTGCGAGACAACTATACTGTAGCTCTCATGTGACCTCTTGACGCTGTGCAGCTCAATGCCAGAAGGTGGCTCTTTGGGGGTGGTAGGATGAGTAACCACACCTCCGAACTGCCTACTCCCACCTCTAACAGTGCCCTTTCTAAAATGCTGAGGGGGGATTTTCTTTCTTTATTTGTCTATGCTCGACATGGTGCCTTAAGTAAGTGTACAGAGTGGTTTAGAGATTGGAGTGGTCTTGTTTACTGTGAAATTCTAGTAGTTACTACGGCGATAAAGCTACTTTGCACCGCAATCTAATTATTATTTATCTATAATCCCATTGTATGGAATCCCTGGTTACTCGTTTGTAACAGAAATATTTAATCTAAAAATAATTTATTGTTACCATCTCCACCGTCATTGTCAGACCACAGCTGAAATCTTTCCTCCTCATTGCTGTGATGATGTAAAACCGAGGGGGGCTAACAATGGAAAATATGTTAAATTGTTAGAGGGATAAGCATACTTTAAGGGGAAAGAGTTTGTTTTAGGAGATAAAACTTGTCATATTCCATTGACTAATTGACCTAAGCATGCAATGGACAAAAGTGAATGAGCCCAATCCCACAGGCTAACTTGCGTACCATCTGGACAGTATCTTCTCTACAAGGATGGACCTCTCCAGTCCTACCAAATTTACCAGCTGGTTTTAGAACGTAGAATCCTTCCAAGTTCAGTGAAAAGTCCCGTATAGTCCACTGCCGGCGGATGACTTGGTCAGCAGCTGGTCATGTCGAGTAAAACTCTTAGCCATGGAGGAACCAGGCTGATCTATGAGCGGTCCAACAAATAACATGTTCTTCTGGGCTTCACCTAAGTAACAGTGTTGTATAGAGTTTGATGACGAGACCAACTTAGTCCTCAAACACCAAATCTCCATACCCAGCAAATGTCCAGCTAACCTCACTCCTCAGTCCATGTCCTTCCTTAAAATAAACTAGTTAAAAATTCACAAACCACATAATTACAATGCAAACCTTCTTAAAAGTGTTCTGGGCGACAGGTTTTAGTATGACCCCGTAGAAAGTAGATTTTTACCTTTTTTAGAATTTACCTTGAAGACATTTGTTTCATCAACTATTCCGTGTTCTTGAATTACACAAAAATATGTCAAGTATCTGCAAAACAATTTGTAAACAGAGGTTAGAAGAAGAAGAAGAAGAAGAAGGGCGGGCGGCGTGATTCAGAGTTTGTATTCTTAAAAATATTGTTTTGAGCGTTTCCTGCCGCAGTTTCACTTTTAGTTATGGTCTTTCGGTAATCTGATGTAAAACATTGCAACGGGGAGATCATGCCGGAGGGGGGGGGGCAGTTGGGTGGTTTTTTTTTTACCCCCCTCCCGATAATTTAGAGGCAAAAACATGCATTGTCTTAGTTAGAGGTTTTTGTATGGAATGGAGTCCTGCACCAGTTACACGGCCTGTACTTGTGTCCTTGTTAACGTTAAAGAATGGGGAACATCCCAGTTCTACTTCAAATCATTTCGAATAGCTACTAATTGAGAACTCTAAACCTCTATAATGGTTACAGGTTGACATTAACAATGCTTGTTTGTTGGAAACCCATCTTAACTCGTAACTTCCTGTTCTCTGGATTATTCCTCCCCATATATCTCCCACTCTTCCTTTGGTGGCATATGACTGATTTCCAGCTGACCCTGAATATTAACTCTTGTAATCATGAAGATTCTACGTAGTGACTTCCCAAAGGTGTTAACCAAATGGCTGCGTTCAACATGGGTACCACAACCATGACACAACCATGACACAACCATAACACACTGATAACAAAAGGATTTTGGGAGTATTATATATGATCTCAGCCGTGTAAAATAGGAAGGCGGCAGCTCCATGCTCGGAATCTGCTCCTGACGTTGAGGCAAAAACCTGAGACTTGGGGTTCACATGAGTAGCATCTACGGCTTTAAAACGGGAAAGTAACTGTTAGATTTGGCAGCTTTTTCAATACATTTAATATATTATTGTTTTTTTAAGATAATTAACGGAATTAACTATTAGTACGATGATATTTTGCTGATTCTTTATCTCCTTTTCCAGATTCCAAATTCTCTCTTCTCGTCTTTGATTTCGGAGTTCTAGAAGAACATATCGTTGGAACGCTGTTGCATTTTTAGACGGTTTTACAGTCCGCACTTCATACACTTTCGAAAAAGTTAGTGATCTGTAGGATTGCGATGGAGCAAAGAGAGAACTTAAACAGCGGCCGGCAGAGGGGCTGTGATGCGGATATTATGTCATCGGTTAAGACCTCTGCCATCTCGAGCTGTACCGGAGACACTTTGATGCCCGCGTCTGGCGCAGCCAAGACCGGACCTGGAAACGGAGAAGCTATGGAGCCAGAGCAAGAGGATGAGCTAAGTTCTTGCAGGGATGTGGATTCCAATTCCAACGCCGACAGCGAGAAGTGGGCGCCGGGTGACAGTTTGGAAGAGCAAGAGTTTTCCATCAAGGAGGCTAATTTTACCGAGGGAAGCCTAAAACTTAAGATACAGACCACCAAGAGGGCAAAGAAACCCCCCAAAAATCTGGAGAACTACATCTGCCCACCCGAGATTAAGATTACAATAAAATCGGGAGAGCAGAAACTCTCAAAGTCTGGGAAAAACAGCAAAACTGGGAAGGAAGACGACAGAGGTCATTTGAAAAAGAAGGTAAAGTCTCAATGCTTGTCCATAAACCATGCATTTTTTATAATTTTTGTTTTTATTAACACAGCTGAGTGCTTTTTATTTGTCCTTTGTGTTTTATTTTTACGATGAAGAACACTTGAAGGCTTCATCAATGCAGCTAGTTGTTTCCTCGTTGTACAGTTTCTTTTTGTTATGTTTTTGCCTATAAATGTAAACCTTTTCTCTATTTTTTCCTCTGAGCCCAACCCCCCCCCGCCCACATCGTCCGAGGCTGGTGTATCCAAGCCGCCCCGAACATATTTTTTAGGTCTATTAGTGTCCTACAACTTGGGCTACCTATCCTTAACTATATGGAGCTTAACTATAAACACCTGATAGTGTAGAGTAGAATTGGTATCTACCCTTCCCAAAGGAATGTCTTGGTAAGATAGACCAAGACCATCGTCATTATGTGAAATTATATGACGTCAGTACAGATAGCTGTAGATATTGGTTCCATGAAGAAATCCCTAAAGGAAGCATCAGAGCTTATATCAGTGACCCCTTTGTATAAGCCTCTTTAGTCTTTCTAAGAGTCATTGGTGGGGCCATGGTCAACATGACCTCTCTTCTTAGATCCTTCTCAGCAATCCCATCACCGGCTCCCAGTCACTGTGAGAAAATTCCGAAATCCCTGTAAACGGTGCTTTTCTTTCAACGGTCGAAGGAGGAGGTGTCCACCTGTTCGTTTTCCCGTGTTTGCTACATAATAAGGCTTTTGGTGAGCTGTTTTAGAGAGGAAATATATACATTTTGTGTTTTTACCCATGGGTTCTTTTCTCTGGAAATTGTGTAAAACAGATGTTGCGTTCTTTTTGATTTTGATAAAGTTGGCTATATTTATAAAGAACAAACTTCTGTGGAAAAGTTCTAAATATGGAACGTTTGCCATAGAAGCCAATGAAATGTTCTTGCCCATTGCTCCTCCATTATGACTTTGCAACAGATTTGGGCTTTATGTTTATGGCCATCTTTTGACGTGTTGTGGCTGTCCTTTGTGCCTTTTTTTATTTGTTTGTTTTTTTGGTCAGAAAGGAGACACGAACCTCTAAGTGCCTTAGTATGGAATTCAGCGTCGGGAGCCTTCGTTTTACCCTGTCTATGAGAATGCAAAACCGATGAGCGGAATTTGTTTGACGTCAGTTCGGCTGCAATTGCACAACCTTCTGCTATTAATAAAAGTAGACTAATTCCATAACTTTTCCGAGAAATTACGCCTGGCTTTAATTTTGGGATGATTTATCTGTGTATGTTAACGGCTCATAACCCCGGGCAGTTTATTTGGACTTAAAAGATGACTATATGTTTTAACCACTGAATGCCAATGGTTGATAAAATACAAGCCCAGCCAAATAATCTGCTCCCCCCCCCATATATATATAATGAATCTTGACCCATACCCAGTTCATAGCATATATGCAAGCCACCAATATATATATTTTTTTATTGGTGGCTTGTATATATGCTATGAGCTGGGTATGGGTCAAGATTCATTCTTCTTTTAGGTGAGGTCATATTGTTACATACATTTGGAATTATGTTCCTTAGCAGCAGATTGTACACCAAGATAAACAGAATACTGAACTATGCTCAAGTGTCATCTCATCGGTTTAACTATACATAAAAGAAACTGATGGGTTCCATGCCTCCAAAACAAGTAGCCATTCTTATAGAGGCATAGAATCTGCCAGCAAATCGGGCCCCATTCGGCCCCCGTCTAGTCTGCCTGTTTTTCCCGCTGTAAAGACTCAGACCTTAATCAGTCGTTGGTCTCGTATAACACCAAGATCAGATTGTCCGAAACGTTGCTACCGTTTGGAGAGGTTTGATCAGACGCTAAAGTGCAAAACGGAAACCCGAAGGAGTTTTTCTTGTTGAAATAACAATGTAGCCGTAACCTCAAGAAATCGGTTTCCCTCCTGGCTGATGATATAAACCATGTTTAGTCCCCATATGCCTCCGTGCCATGGATTGTGCTACGTTCATGTAAATAACGCTAGGTGGTGCGCGATAGAAATGTTCCCATTAATTCATTAAGCGCAGGATAGAACGCTGAGAACTGGCAGAGAGACGCGGTCGTGGAACGTGGGTGATTGGCATTGTCTAATCATTCCCAATGGCCGTATTGAATGGAAAGGAATAAGAGGCTGCGAGAAAACATCCATTAACCGGTACAGAAGGGGCTGTCATCCAGGTCATCTTCGTTTGTTTTAAGATGTTTGTTTCAATGATCTCTGGACACCTGGGCTGTCCACGCAGAGCTATCAAGGCTCCATCATCCTAGGTTCATTCTGCGTTGGATCGAGTATCTACCGATCTGCTTCCAAATAGAGTAATAGGGGTTTAATAGCTTTTTTTGGGGGGGGGGCAGGAGTAGTAAATATGGTTCCTGTCTGTGTAAAATCTTAATGTGGGATCTTAACTGGATTTCCTGATCTTCATCCCCTCTGTTCCCTTGTGTTCCCAAACAATAACTCATTGGCATTCTGAAGGCTCCCATTAATGCATTCCTGTCTCATATTTCTTCCTGCCATCACACAGATGTTTTAGTAATTTGTCATGCTTGTATGTTACAAACCAGTATCTCTCAATGTCCTGCTTGTATATTCCACGCTCCTCGGTATGCGTTTAGCGCTGGATCGGTAATCGGACCTCAAGTACCGGCTTCCACTTTTCTCATTAGCAGAGAACCCAACTTTTCTTTATTGGCTCTCAAAATATAGTTTTTTTTTTTTGTTTTTTTTTTATAGTTTTCCTCTTGGGGGTTAAACCAATGGGTGGCAATGACTTACAAGATGTGGCTAAACCCAGTTAACGTTGGTTAATACATTATAACGGGGTTGAGTGCATTGAAGTGAGGAACCCCAAAAAAGAAATATAATGGCTTTAGAATGTTTGAAACCTATTGACTATAACCCTTAAATTGTGTTGGGTTTATTATATTTTTGGGTTGTTGTTGTTTTTTGGGTACATTTTTTTTTGACGTCCTAACATGGACTTGTTGGATATGAACTCTGATCCTGAAGTATTTTAAATGTTTCTACGTTGACATGCACTCCATATATGAAGAAGTAATATGTTGCCGCGCGGCTTGTCCTTTCCATGCTTCTCGCTCTTCCGGGTCTGAGCTGTGTTCTAGTTGGGTCATGTTCTAGCCCTTCTGATGTCATCTTCTCACACCCAGTACCGGTCCAACCGCTTACAACTAAAACACAAAGTAGGTCATGTTTGATGCCCACCCCCTCGAAAACTGAATGTGAAAGACTCCTGCATATAATATACCGATCTGCTCGACTGTGTTTGGACTTTGTGTGCTGTTAAGACATTTTAACCCTTGGTGAGCTCATTAAACTAGGGGTTAAAAGTGTTTTGGGAAAGTTGCGGAATTGGAACTGAACTTTTTTTTTAAGATATAGTAAATAAACTAGATGAACTGCAATTCCCCCACCTATCGGCTACACACACTTATAAACCCCCCCCCATATATGGCACATCATCATATTATTTCAAAGGAAGACATTTTTTTTTTTTAAGCTAGCCTGGCCGACGTATTATTATTGCCTGTGGTCCATTCCACTGCGGCTCCTCGCTCTGCTTCGTACCTCCCGGTAAAACAATGGAATGAGAGCGCACTGTTACACGGTATTAAAATTAGAACAAATTACTTGTTTGTTTTTAGCAAGAATTCCACAAGTGTAGATATGAATACAGAGACAGACGTTCCGTACAACAGGTTCACCCTCTTGGTCATTATATTCAGTCTCTACTGAGAGTGTCTTACGGGGCGAGGAGTACCATCTGCCGTAAGGCCTATTCTAAACCGGCTGGGAATTGCCAATAGCTCATTGTGAGAGGCAGTTATAATGTCAAGCATGTTGTATTTGTAAAGTCTGAGAGTGTCTGGGATTGTGCTTTCCGCTCCCCGAGGGAAAGCTGTGTCTTTCTTCTTCTTCTCTTTGATTCAATTCCCTGCCACTCCATGAACAAGTCGAGGCCGCAGCTGCTGCTGTCATGTGTACGCGGGGAGTCCCCTTTCTATGAATCGCGTGTGCCGATCCAAGGACCGGGCCTGCACCAGCCTCTGTTCCCATGTGTCCATTTTTTAATTTTTTTTTAGTAATTTAATAAAAACTTTTTTTTTTTTTTTTTTTTTTTAGGAATATTTGAATGTCCACAAATTATGTCCAAAAAAATGTAAAAAAATTCTGACCCAGAATTAATTTTGCAATGTTTTCATTGCGACTATTGTAAATATTTTTTTTCCAATTTATAATTTTAATTTTGCAGATTTTTTTTTTAATTTATTTATTTTTTTTTGTTATGAGCTGGAAGCATAGAACAATCATGGCGCTGATGAAATTCAGGGTTGTTGAATACAGCATAATACAAGTTGGGAATTAGCATACAACTGCGCAGGGCTGGCCATGAGCCGCTTTCAACAAGGACGTGCTCTCATTTAAAAGCTTTTTACGTTTTTTGCCCCCCCCCCCCCTTCCTTATGCACACAACTGTGATTCAGAAAGTTGTCAGAACTTTAAGTATTGGTTGCCCGGTCCCGCTGTTTGCTTTTTATGGGTTAGAACTTTTTTAATACAGAGCGGTAGGGTCTGAATTAAGTGTCAACGCATTTAGAAAAACGAAGTAAATGAAATCGATACTGAATAGAGATCTTTTGTAATCGTATATCCTCGGACTAGAAATCTTATCCCACACAACCACATGGCTCTCTCCAAGCGTGACTGATCAAATTTCTGCCTGTGTAACCAGCTCTTGACAGGCCTGAACTTTCTCTGCCAACTGCTTTTGGGAATCAAGGTTACCGTGACCTTGCAGCCATAGGATTCCCTTCAGTTCACCCCCCTTTCTTCTACAAACCAACTGTTTCCAATTATACATCTTAAGAAACAAGTCCCAACCTTCTGTTTTTTTGTTTTTTTTCTTTCGACTGTCGAGGCAGGAAGGTGTGCGTGTTATTTTTTTTTTCATTTTTTTTATGAACGGGTAGACACAATAATTGCTTTTTGTAGACCTTGTCTCCATTTCTGGCAGGAGTCCTGTTTACACCCATGATGAAGAAACGTATCGGCATGTTTTGACAGCTTGCTATAATAAAATTGTGAAGCATTTCGTGAAAAGAGAGAGAGGTTGGGCAACATGGGGGAAAAAAATGGAGGTTCTAATAGATCTACCGTATATATTTTTGCTTTATGGCTTAGCCGTTCCGTGCCTCTCTTTCCGTTTGCACCTTTGTCTAGCTACAGGTATTAATAGTTATTTTATTATCGTTTTTACAAATCGGGCATAAAAAAAATCAGTTTCTGTGCAAATTGGCCAAGATAAGGGTTTCAGAATTTAGGTCGACTAACGTAGTGATACCTAGCCAGTCGGGAGACGGCAAAATTTGATGAGACGACCAACGGAACCCACCATAACTTCAAGGAGCACGGGCAAAGTATGTTGGAACTCGTTGGTGGATAGTGAATTAGCATACCTTGGAGCTTCCAAGAGTGGCTACCTGAAGCTCTCCCTTTTCTGGGGTTTGTGGATTTGTGTGGAAGTGAAGCTAGCTAAGAGAAAGAAGAAAGTGACCCGGAGACCCAAGGAAGCAGGGCTTCACTCGAAGATTCTGAGTTGGGCCCCGGAGAGTTTCCCGGTATTGGAATTGGTAGGTTCTCATTTGTGTGACTGTAGACTAGAAATGTCTGGTTATAAAGGTTATCGACGACAGGACGAAGGCAAGCCGGGGCAAATAAACTGCAGGTTGGAAAGTAAAACGCATAAACCTCATGATTTCACTTATGTGTCCAAGGCAGGCTTCCCGCTTCTGGGGTGAGTGGCTTCTTGAGGGGGCAGGGTTAGTTGCCTTTGTGGTTGGGGCTACCCTCAGACAGTCTCGGGTAAGAGGGACTGCGCGTGGGGAGTGGGCATGACTTTAATGCTAAATACTTTCACAAGAATTCCAGGAAGAGGGCTTCAACTGCCTAGGATCCTGATGCATTCTCTTGTTGGGCTTATGGGAAATGGAGGCAATGTATAGAAAAAAAATATAAATCTGACTTATAATAACGGGATATTAAAAAAAAAATAATAATGGCACGTTTGCTTGACTTTATTGGCGTACCATAGAGGGAAATACCCCTATACAATTGGGTAAGGGGAGAGGTTTAGGCTGTAACTACTAGAGTGCCGGGATATGTGAATTCTCGGCTTAGAGACGTTACTTGCTCTGGTTTCTGGGTGTATTGGGTTGTTGACTATGAAAAGTCTCGTTTAGAGCCTTATTTGTAGCCATACAAGCCAAATCCTTATGGGAAAACCAGCAAGCCGACCTGTTGTTTGTACAACGTTCTAACCAAAGCAGGCCTTTTGTGGCTTCAAAGCTCCTGCGCGCCGTTAGCTGTTTGCCGAGCGGAGGTGGACGTGTGAACCTCTGATGTTGTCTTTGTGTCGATGATGGGAAAGCGCTTTCAGCTGTTCCTGGTCTTTATAGACAATCATAAAGAATACAGTAGGGGACACAACAGGTAAAGATGGTGTTTTATATTGTCTATTGGCTCGTTATATTTACTACATGGCTTTTGGGTACTAAAAAGAGCAGCAAAGTCAAATTTGGAGCAATCACCATGGAAACCAACGGAATGTTCCTGATTATTTTGGTTTCAAGTGCGGCCTTAGAAAAACCCCATTCCTGCTTGTGGTTTATGATAGTAAGAAATGTAATCGCTCGGGAGGAACTTGGTTTAAACCTCACGGAAGCCGCGATCGGTGGCAGCTCGTGGCAGAGCCAGCGTTATATGATGATCTCTTCCTTCTCCTCCTTCCGTCCTTCAGCAACTTAACAATAAGCGAGGGATAATACAATGGCGAGGAACATCATAGAGATCCTGAATATATAAACGTGGAATTCGTTTAATTATTTAAACAGGACTTCTCCCGTGGCATGCACACAAGGCTGTTTTCTAATGCATGTTTATTGCTTAATTTAATTTTATTTATTGTGTGGAAGTGTAAAAATCAATCGTTTTTAGGTGTAAATTAACAGTTTACCTTTTTTTAAAAAAATGTTTATTTGGATAAATCTTGTAGAAATATATATATTTATTTTTATTTTTTTAAACCTGCGATATTTGTACTCCCCGTGGAAAACGGATACAATCCTATCTCATTTAATAAGAAGACAAATTTCCATCCCGTTATCCATGATTTAACATAAAAAATGATCTTTAAACGATAATAAAAAGAACAGAAAAGGTTATGGTTAACGGTGATCCGTCAAGCGCCGCTCCGGAGACCCAGGTCGTCGGATCCGCGCTGTGCTGCCGGCCGGCGGCTTTGTGTCGACTCGTATAGGCAGATTCTATTCTCAGACGCTGAAACAATTTGGCAAACGGTTCCCGGATTCTTTCTCGCCCTCGTTTCTCTGCTCTGAAGGTATATTGTTTTTCAGAATTTTTTTTTTTTTTTTGGAGTGGATCTCTGCCAAATGTCTTGAGACCCAGACAGGATACTTTGCGATCCTTGGTTAAACAGGAAGGTGGCGTTGGCTCACATCCTGCGTGTTCCCGCCGCGCGCCATTATTTAGCACAGCCCATAAATGTCATATTTCACAGTTAAACACTGATATATCAAACCGTGCGTTAAAAGGTCTCCGCGCACAATGGGTCCCTGTTCCCTCCGCGTTGTGAAGATGTCCGCGCTTTGCGGCTGGTACATACATAATACAGAATATTTGGGAAGGAAAAGCTCATTTTAACCATTTTTTCCCCCCTTAACTCTCTGCCTGTATGTATAGTTCCTTCTTTAATATTATTCTTACATTTTTTTTTTATTTTTTTTTTTTTACATTGTATTTTATTATTCGTCTTTGAGCTGGGCCACAGAGCGTGCGATCATAGAACTTGTCGGCAGATCGGCCCCGTTTGGCCCACCTATTTTTGCCGTTTCTCCTGCTGTAAAGACTCAAACCTTAATCAGTCGTTGGTCTCGTCTTAAGATTCAAGAGCCGTATGCCTATCCCATGCATGTTTAAATTCCCTCACTGTATTAGCCTCTACCATGTCCGCTGGGAGGCTCTTCCACGTATCTACCACCCTTCAGTAATATGACAATCCAGTTTTAAATTCCAAGATCGTGCTAAAGAGCTCAAAGGGTATTCACCATGACATTCAGATGCATACAAAAAGCCTCTCCCCGTAATTTTGCTCGGACTACGACCCCCGTGACTCTTTGGTCTGTTCAAATGCCATTTTAGTCTGATTTGTTGACTACAGAAGGTCATAAGGAACAGCCGTGATACCCTCTAATGGTAATAGCTAACCAGCATTAATGTGTCACTCTGGATTTCAGGTGCCTTGAGGAATCACATCTGCAATCTTTAACCCCTTCAGTATCACAGGGTTGAAATCTACTCCCCCCCCCCAATACTATTTCTGCAGATGAACCCAATCTCAGAATCTCCTCCTCTTTGTATTTTTCCCCAAGTAACGTTTCACTGGTTAATCTACATGCATTTAAATATCCGTAGTACAAGTCATTTTAGGCGTTATTAAATAAAACATTAAACTCGAAGCCTCTTACGCAAGAGTAAAGCGATACTGAGTACCTAAGGGAGGCCTTGAGGATATAATCATCCACGTGGAGCCTTTGACTGCTAAAAATGCCATGTTCTAAAAATCACAATAATACAAAAAATGTACAGTGACTGTGAAAACACTAGACGTTGGGTTATACTGTATTTCAGTATGAATTGGCAATAGACCCGGAGACTAATTATCTTTTTTATATCATTTGATATTTTTTATAATGATTGTGATTAAAGCTGGGCTGCATTTATATTGCATGCTCATTGGTACAGTCTGTTTGGTACCTGCTGTCCCCCACACATGGTTTGGCCCATGAGAACTTGTTGAGCTAGAACAGCAACTTTGTTGGATGTTGGTGTTTTGTCGACTCCTCCCATTTCCTGTCCAGATCATTGTTGCTCATAGGCTCGTTTGATCGAGTCCTAGAAATTTTTTTTTTTTGATCTACAAAAAAGATCATTTAGGACCATGATCCATAATCGTGGCTTATCTGTCCAGCCTCCCAGGTGTCCCAGTTTTTGTGGGACAGTCTCGATTTTCCAGGACTATCTTAAATTGTTGCGAACTATTTACCACAAGGCCACTTTGTGGCACGAGTTAGAGATGCAATTGGCCACACTTCACACACATTCACACCGACCCTGCCAGCTTCCGTTTCCCAAAACGTGCCTTCCACTGGCTGCACACCCCAACACAGGTGTCCTGATTTGGACCCCTTAAATGTTGGTAGGTGATATGATATAGGACCAAATAATTAATACATTATACAGGGTCAGCTTAGCTCTTCATGAAGGTTAATGTTGCCAATGTTGGGCCCCTAAGTATACATTAAGAATTTGGTGACTACAACCCACTTAGGTGAATAAATCACATCATGGGCCAAGGACTTCTGTACTTAGGGGCTCTCCCTACCCGCTGCAGATCAATGAAACTTTAGGACGTCGTAAATAAGTGTAATAAAATGCCCGAATGTGGGTTCCGGAGGCTAGCAAATCGATAGACCGGGCTTCCTTATAAGATCCAGCTAATCTGCGGCTCTCCAGATGTCGCCCCTGTTTTGCCGACGGGTGCAGTTTTATTTATTATTTTGTGGCTGGGGAGTATAGAATTGCAAATTCAGGATGACATCGCGAGGTTCATTCCAAGAACATAATACGGAAAACCACGCGGCGGTATGCAAATCGTGCTTACACCAAACCAAAAGGAACGTTATATCGATTAAGGACGTGCTTCAGATGCAAATACGGATATACACAACGTCCTTTCAGATTCAAATGTTTCATGAAAGCGGAACGTTACTCGATTCCAGGCAATCACGGGATGACTGCTTACCGGCTTGTAACTGGTTAAAGCAGACATGTCACTTGATACGTTAACCAATTAAGGGTAATATAGCGCATGCGCGTTAAAGGCTGCCATGCACAAACTACAACTTTACTAGCGCTAGCCTCCATTTGTGAATATAGATTTTATATTTATGTTTTTAGGGTCTAGCATAATGGGGATTGTTGATCAAGCGATAGATTCATTTGATACAAAAATTGGTGATTTAAAAAAAAAAAAAAGAATTCTCATGCCGTTGCCGTCTTTACATCGCTGTTAGATGTGAAATTTGGCGCGGTGGGCTAGTTGCGGAGGCCAATAAGTATAAGAATGTTTGCCAGAAATGCCGAGGCCATGAGCGTAAGGGAGAGCAGGAGAGCCCCACCTGTCCCTAAGGACGAAAGGGCTCCGCAAACCAAGAAGGTCTAATGTTGGAAATATTTGGAGAATGCAGATTTAATAGACGCTCATGAGGAATTCTATTTATTTCTTCATAATGGAAACATGTTAACAAAGGAAGATTATGCGGAATTGGCCACTGGAAAAACATGACCGTTTTATGCCCTTGTGAGAAAGAAAAACTTCTTAAAACAAACAAAGTATTTAATATGGTGGCAATAGCGTTGGTTCCAGTAGGACATCATGGAGTATTTTGGCTGGGCTTTCTTGACCGTCTGCTCGTTGAATGTTCGGTTTGGCTTTTCGTCACTGTGTGTTTAACATTAGATTCTGGATTGAACAAGAAGAGAAGTAAATGTTGTCAAGTTGTCCTTTCTACTGTTCTCATGTTTGTGATCCTGTAGAACCTCTTGTTGGTGGGTTATTTTAGAACGTCACATCATCTGAAGTGATGACTTTAGAAGGCTCCACCTTCGTGGTAAAGCATACCACGACCTATGCTTTTAATAATTTTTTTTTGAGGTTTTGGTTGACCAAGGTTCCATAAGTAACGCATTCTAATATTAGAATTCAGGCATCCTTGGGTTACCTTTGGGGGTTATGTTTCTATAACACCATCAAATTTTATGGACCAAAGACCACAACGAGGTCAAAGTTCTAACTAAACCATGGAAGCTTATTGAATACTCAACTTTATTGGTCCACGTTTACCGTACGTGTAACAATATAGTCCGGCGTTTAGTCTTCTCTTGTTTTTCCATATCTTGAATGGTGCGGCTTGATACATTAAATAAACTTTATTTTTCAGATTCAAATAGGCCAACCATGGAATCGGCCATTTCTGTTTCTGAGCAACCTGCTAGGGTCCACATGGCTATTCCTCCCCGTTATATTCTTCTCCCACCTAAATCTGTTATGCCATGGATTATGTGGATCCCACCTTAAATGGGCTACCAGTAGTCCCTTATTTTTTTTTTTTATCTCCAAAACAATTAGACTAACAGAAAAATAAACAAAAATGGATTAATGCCCCTTAGCCGCGATTAACATATAATTGCCCTCTTTTCTATTTTGTACAATGTTTTCTCTGCCGTATTGCTTTGTAAATATGTGCGGACATCTTGAATTCCGCGAGGACATTGGATTGTCGATACCTGTTTTTCTGTAGGACCCGCATTGTCCACGAAGGAGGTTTCACGTCAAGCACTTCAGAATGCATGGTACTTAAATCCGTTTCTGGGAGTTTTCAAAGGAACCTTGGAACATTTCACATGACGTAATATTAGAGGCCATCAAAAAAAACCACAGCTTGAATGTCTCATAATATCCTGAAACCAAACTATCGATGTGTCAGTACTCCCATCCCCTTATAAAACAGAACATTATAGACCAACTCCGCTCTTGTTTACTTTCTCCGAAAACTGAAATGATGTCAGAGAAAGCAAAGAACATACAGGAGGCGTTCCAGATAAGAATGTTTCTAAGATCGTTAACTGATCCGGTAAATCTTTGCCTGGAGCGTTTTGCATTAATGCCTTTTTTTTTTTTTTGTTTCTTTGAACAGATTAAGGGACAAATGGGGTTTTCTTACAGATGGCTAGCAAGTTTCTGGAAAAAAAACAAAAAACGTGTAGGGTGGGCAGATTGTGCTTCAACCAGTACCGTCTGGCCTCTCAATCCTGCGTTAGTCACGGAGAGGGCCTTTTAGAAGTCCCTTTTGACCAAATTTTGGGGTACTTTCTGTCAATTTGTTTATTTTTAAGAGGATTTCAGGAAACGCGGATCATTGGAATTTATATGGAACCTGCTCATGTTTGGAAACTGATGCTTTCAATGTCAACACAAAAAAAGTCTCCTAACTTGGGCAGCAAAGGCTAGCAAATATGGCTTCTCGATTTTTTTTTTTTTTTTTTTTTTGCTTTTGTATCTCTTTTACATAGAGGTCACTGTGCAAAAAAGACTACTTTATAAACGGCAGCAATGGGAACCAGTTGGATGTTCTTGCAGCTCTGGAAGAAGAACCGTGCTTTATATATGAGATTCTGTATTGGTGAGACGTAGCTAGGCTTTTGTTTGGGATAGATACGGGTGGGCTTCAGGATTTTTTTCATGTTTAGGTGATGCTTTATTTTGTACTAATGGGTCTGTCTCCCAGTGCTGTCTTCTGGGTTTGGGGCCCTGAAGCACTGTGGGATTGCTGGGCTCATAAGGAAGAGGCAAGAAGCGCTCCTGATCTACTTTACCCTCATGGCCACTAGATCTCTGGGAGAAAGTGAGTGGTGGGTTATGACCTCGTAATCTCAGTCCTCCTCTCCTTAATGCGACCACAAGCATTAGGGAGAGACTAATGAGCAGGAGCGCTAAGGTGGCCACTGGGACAGGACCTAAGGGCAGCCCTGGTATCACCTAGATGACATCACTATGCATGATGAAGGGACAGCCTTAAAAAAGGGGTCTTAATGCATTCCTTACAAAAATATTTACTTCTCTGTCCATTCCATATAGACATTAGAAATGGCAATAATACCTAGAAATCAACCTAAAATAAAACAGAAGCTAAATTTGCTTAATTTTTAACTTTAACCGTAAAGCCACCACTCCTCATTTACTTGGTGAACGTCGATAACACTGGTCTAGTTTTAGTTACGCATAAATGGTTGCCTTCTTTTTTTTTATAATATAGTCCACAATGCGCTTATTCATCACCTTTTATTTATTCAGAACCTCCGGGTGTCCATGTGTTTGCTACAGTTCTAGAACGTTCCATTAACTAACAAGAATTCCTTTTTATATAGGCATTAAAGCATCTTCTAGAATGTTACCGATGAATCCTGTTTGATTTTCCACCCAAGCCGACGTTCACTACACAGTCTTTCTGTCCCGATGCCTTTATGTAAACAGGGAAATTTAACACCGACGGGGAAGGGTGTGAGTGTGTGTGTGGGGGGGGGGTTTGTGATTTTTTAGGAAGATTCAGTAGAAGCGTAGGTCCACGTACTGCATCTCTCCTATTAGTAACTTTTTAATGAATCCGATAGGGCGTATTGTTTTGATCCTGCTTAGGGAAAATTACTTTAGAATATGTTCTTTCCTCCCGTTTAACAAGCCAGGAAATTTAAATAAATGCCCGAATACATTAGAATAATTATGCACGCTGTACCATAATGCGTTTAGGATCTGTAAATGGATTATTAATTTCAATATTTTTTTGTTGCGTTTTTAACATTTTCTCGCTGCTGTTTATAAGATGTTGACACGTGAATTTATTATGTCATTTTACTTTTCACCATAAGTTCAGTAGCGTATAAACTAAACTATGTAGTTTACCCTGAGCGTTGTGTTTGTGTGGCTAGGCCATTATGAACATTGAGCAATTTTTTTTTAAAGTTACATCTTTGCACACTTGTGTATTTTTAATCTGTTTTTGGTTGGAAGGTAGGACTGTGCATATTAGGCCACAAGCCCTCCACAAAGAATTCAGTGGGTTCACTCTTTGGAGTGGGTCTTAGACGATCCGGCCCTTCCTTGGCTTCGGCCAGGGAGGGAAGAATGGGGCTGCGTATGCCCTTTGCGGGGAGTGCAGACCTAGATGAGATTGGAGACCCGGTTAACCACTATGGCCCCTACCACTTTTGGAACACCTTTACCAACCCCCAGTCAAAGTCCGGCGAGCTTCAGAGCGTTAAACATATTAATAGCCGCCCCGAAGCTCTCCTTCTGGTTCTTATAGGAGGCCAAAGGGGGTGTGGCTTATGAGATAGGGTCACACACAGAGGTGGGGCTAGCCTCCAATCCTATTGAAAGGAGTGGGTGTGGCCATAAAATGAGTTGCTAAGGAGAATTCTTTAAATTGTATGAAGATTATGAATCCCAGATTCACCCGTAAATCAGTCCCAACAAACCTTTTTGGTTCCCATTGCCTGACCTGTCCACTTGGCTACATTATTATAATGCCTGGAAACAAACAATGGGCGCTACGTATTAAGTGTCACAATCCCAAAAATAAGTGTCGCCGAAAAGAAAAAGGGCCTCAAAACATGCCACAGGACGTCAGGCACATCCTAAGTTGCGTTATCTATATGCGTAAAGCAAGTAGTTCGATTTTAGGCATTGCACATTTTGCGTGATTGTGACACTTTTTCTACACAACACCCAACGACTCTATTAAACCATACATCTTGATGAAAGAGTTGATATTGGCACCAATGTCCGAAGGACCCCGATCCAGAACCGTCTCTGCCGCCTGCGGTCCACCACTTATCCTGGGAGAAAACTGTGCATTATTTGGTGTATGAGGTTAGGTTAAGTAAACAGGGGGGCAGTGTTTGGAGTAATTGCGGCTGGGGCTATTTATTCATATGGATTGGTGTGTCCGGGAGTCTGGCGTGAGAGCAGATGGGAGAGCCTACGTCATGGTCTCCTATCTCATTGTGTCTTGCTCCCCTCCCCCCCTCTCTCTCCCCTTTTTTTTTTTTTTTTTTTTTCTTTGGCCGAGTAAATTGGCCAGATGGCAGTAAGGAAGGCAGACGAAAAGTCAGGCATGGCATATGGGCAGCCTGTTTAATTTCCATCCCTGCTGGGAGGAGGTAAGCCACAAAAAGCCTAGAGAAAAGCCTAAAACCTGATTGCGAAATTGGATTCAGTATTCTATTGTAGGGTGGTAGAATTTCTTTCTAGGAAACCCTTCTTTTTTTTTTTTTTTTTGTCTTCCCTCCTTTTCTTTAGGCCGTCATTAGCCGCTCCCCCCCCCCTTACTGAAAATAATGCAGATATTTACACCTCATTAAAGAGCGTTATGGCCGTGGGGGGGATGGGAAAACCAATACCCCTTACATTCCAACCACATGCAGCTCAATTGGAATTCTTGTTCGCTTGTCACTTTGGAAGGAAGTGGCAGTGGCCAGGAACATGCCTCGTCCTAAGCCATTGGTCTTAAAACTTTGACTGGACTTAAGGAGAAATACCAGCTGGGGGGGGGGAAGAATCCAAGTATGATGGGTCCTTTTGCTATTCATTCTGCCCTCACGGTGATCAGTTATACGGTGAGAAATGGCAAATAAATGGAACAGTCTTCCATCAGAAGTGGTAGTTTAGTAGTTTCAGCCTAAAAAGCCACCTTAAAATAGTCAAAGAACGATCATAAACGCTCTGGCTAAATTGTATCAATTTCTACAACTGCAATTATCGCATGGCTGCGTTCTATTAATAGAGCTCTAGTAGATTCTGCAGCGCTATTACAATAGAGGGGGGGGGATACATAATTACCAATAAAGCTAAAATGGACAGAAGTAACCACTACGTGAATACACAAAAGGATGAGTGTATAGAGGGCTCTGCTTTTATTATTATTTTTTGCATTAAATAGCACCATCATATCCCGTAGCGTTGTACAACGGGTGGACTGGACATAAGTAGTATAAAACATAACAATTTGACAGAAACAGGTGAGGAGGGCCCTGCCCTTGTGAGCTTACACTTTATTACTGTTAAAATAGCAAGAGGAAGAGAAACGGCCATAAACATTGCTTTTAGCGCTTTTTTCAGTGGGCGTTAATAATAATAATAATTATTATTACATTATCTTTTATTTATATAGTGCCAACAATTTATGCAGCGCTTGGACATCTTCTTTGTGTTCAATCAGTAGTAGGCAACTTCAGCCCTACAAAGACCTCAGCATAGATCTATTTACTGAAACGGGGCCCTTTTTTCATTTTTATTTTTATTTTCTATAGTATATTTCGTTGGCATGTATGTTTTATATATAAGTAGTGGTTTGGTATCGGGAAAGATATTGTCGGTTTGGCTATTGGACGGTTATGGTGGATGCTGACGAGTCTTAGAAGGCTGTTCTTTTATGGGCAAAGTCTAATCACTGCGGGAAGGGCAAATCCAGGTTATTGATTTTCTTTTTTAAGATGCCTGTGAGGGCCAAACCTCCTCGTACTCTTTTCAAACGGCCACAATTGCCATCTGCCTTAATGGAGGAGGTAACCGTTAAATTTACAAGAGGAAGGGCCTCAGCTGCCTGCGACGGATCCTTCAGGCTGTCATTGTTCCTGGGAGATGGCGGGAAAGCCCTTTAGCGCTGAGACTTTACTATCCCCATAAACCCCTCTTTTTAGGGGGGGGGTTGAATTATAATATTGCACCTAGCTAAAGATTTGCCCTTGAAGTTAGTTATTTTAGGGGGCGAGAAATCTGAGGCTTTGGTGGGCGAGTCGTGAGATAAACCGACCTAAGGAATACACATTTCTGTAACGTTTGTAACATTACAGCGTCCCTCTGTCTTCTAATGAATGGACAGAACGCTACAGCCAGGCCATAAGATTAATAAACCAAGTACGCGCCCCCCCCCCCTTCATTTTCAGGGCCGGTCCCGGGGTTTGATCTCCCTCCGGTGCTGCCCCTCGTTTGGGGTGGCTTTAGGTTCTGAGAAGATTTGGTGTATTGTTGGAGGTTGCGGGACGTCGGATTGATTTCGAGGCTTTTGTATCGATTCCAAGCTCCTGAATGAAGCCGTCACGTGTAGCTGTAGCCGCCTAGGAGGCTGTCCGGCTGCAAGCTGTGTCTGGCTTTGTTGTTCAGGCCTCATCGAGCAGAGGGAAGAGGCTCATTTCAGGGTGATTTACCACCACCCAAACACCAGCTGTCTGTTGTACTGCCCCGTCCTGCTCCCCATCCCCCCACCAGTCATTACCCAGTCACTTAGCATCAGAGGAGCTTTATCCCGATATTACAACAGAATCAAAGAAAACGCTTTATAATCCCACCGGGCGGACGGGACTTTATGTCCACAGGGCTGCCTTATCGCATTATTGTGTCTAGTTTGAGAAAAACTTTTTTTTTTTCCTCTTACTACTCTCATATAAATGTTACTAAAACACATTATTAATGTTATAGCCAGCATAGGGTTATCTAAATATCATTATGAAATAACCAGATAACGTCGAATACCGATAGAAATTGAAATGCTACAGTAAATCTTTCCATTGTGTATTTTTATTATTTATTTATTTTTTTAAGTTCCGTAAATTTTGAAAAATAAAAAAAATTATTTTAAAAAAAAAAAAAAATTATATGGTTTTTAATGGTTCGCCAATTATTTATTATTATTATTATTATTAGTTTTTTTTTTTTGGTAAGAAATATTGAATAAGCCATTAAGACTGATAATAATCCGCATAATCCGGTTCCTCGGCTTGACAGGTAGCTTTAATGTGGCCTTTGGTTTTATACCTACACAAGCAAGTTAGTTGCCTTATGGGTGAGTTTATAATGAAATTAATAAAAATTAATTGGTACATGTATCAACACCTAAAAATGTCATACATTAAATCCTAAAAGGATTAGCCAGCAATAGTACCAAACAGGCTAACACTATTTACCCTGGCTTAATGTCTCTGCTTTCTCGCCAAACGGGAGAGGCGTTCCCTTCTCATGGCGTTTAATTGCGGACAATTACCATTTTTTAATGTTTCAGGTTCTTGAAAATAGTACGGTAATGTTTTTTTTGGTTTTTTTTGTGGCACGTCAGTTTCGGGACATCCCCAACATCTAGAATGGTCTGCTCCAGAGGACCAGTTTTACTACGGCCGTAAAGCGAGACAAATGCTGTACAAGATGCACAGACTGCAGACTGATCCTTTCCTGATAACTTCCCAAGCAGCTATGATTCCTACTTTATGCCCTCCTGTTTTGTGAGCTTGTCCCTTTAACACTGTGTGTGTGTATATGTATATATGTGTGTGTGTGTGTATATATTGTATATATGTGTGTGTGTGTGGTGTGTGATGTGTATATATATATATATTTATATATATAAGTATATATATATATATATAATATAATATATATAATATACAGAACGTCATGCCAGATCTGACTCATTGTTTCCATTGTTTCTGCCCGTTTCTTCCTTAATCAGTCGTTGGTCTCGTCTTAGATTCAGGAGCCGTATGTCTATCCCATGCATGTTTAATACCCTCACTGTATTACCCTCTACCACCTCAGCTAGGAGGCCGTTCCACTTATCTAACTGCCAAAAGATTACTTTATCGTTTGCCTCTCACTTATTTTAGAGTGGCCAATGCTGGCCGTGAGACAACCTGATCTCCCAGTGTTCACGCATAACGAATAGTTATTTAACCTTTTAATGCTCTTTGAGTCTAAGGACAGGAAGGTGTAGGTCGGCATCCGACCCAGGGATTTCCCAGTATCGGTAATATTGTCCGTACGCTTGTAGCGATCACAGGCATATGTTGTGTGAGGTTCTGTGCCCCGACATTGACGAATGGGCTCAATTCTCTTTAATTGCGCTGTTGTTAGGATGCTGGGCCTCCATCCGGCTAAGCTCATTAACCTTTTAATGATGCTGTATCCCTGAAAATAGCGTTATCATATGTTCTGTCTTATTATGTTAATTTCATGGGCTTTTTTTTTATTATTTTTTTATTTTTTTTTATATATATATAAAGCCATAGGGACTGCTCTGGTGGAGGTGCTGTCCGGCAATAGAGAGCAAGTACTGGGCTTGAGCTGTGAGCCTGGTTTAGAGCGAATACGTAAGCCTGAGTTGAAACTCCCACTCCCTCTGCCAGTTGATCCTCACAGGGATCACGTTGACACTCGGAGGGACATCGTCTCTGCCAAGAGGACCTTCCAACTTTTACCCCCCCTGGCGGATGTGGACGCCGGCGGGGCAGAGCTTGGAACGTAGAGTGGCAAAATCTGGACTGTACCGCGCAAAGCCGACCGGCCGCTATTTATGATTTGGGGTAGGTTCTCTTACCCGGGTCATTTATCTTTAATCCCAATTCTATTTGAGGTGCTAAGAATCTAAAAAGAAAAGATTTTATTCTTTGTCAAACCCGATCTAGCGCTTTTTTTTTAATTTTTTTATTTATTTATTTA
>VKOC01000639.1:45114-79953 GCA_009364415.1 Spea multiplicata
CAAAGTCTAATCACTGCGGAAGGGCAAAATCCAGGTTATGATATTTCTTTTTACATGCCTGTTGAGGGGCCAAACCTCCTCGTACTGTCTTTCACGGCACAAAATTTGCCTATCTGCCTATATGGAGGAATAGGAACCGTTAAATTCCTTACAAGAGAAGGGCCTCAGCGCCTTCTATCTATCTCTATCATGTCATCTGTTCCTGGTATATGGCTTATATATCTCTTTTAGCGCTGAGACTTACTATCCCTACCCCTCTTTTAGGGGGGGGTTGACTTTTTATATATATTTGCACTCTATCTATATATTTTCCCTTGAATGTTAGTATTTTTATGTGAGAAATCTGAGCTTCTTGAGTCGTGAGATAAACCGACCTTAAGGAATTACACATTTCTGAACGTTTTGTAACATATTACAGCGTACCCTCTGTCTTCTAATGATTATATATTATATATCTCTATATCAGCCAGGCCATAAGATTAATAAACCAAGTACGCGCCCCCCCCCCCTTCATTTTCAGGGCCGGTCCCGGGGTTTGATCTCCCTCCGGTGCTGCCCCTCGTTTGGGGTGGCTTTAGGTTCTGAGAAGATTTGGTGTATTGTTGGAGGTTGCGGGACGTCGGATTGATTTCGAGGCTTTTGTATCGATTCCAAGCTCCTGAATGAAGCCGTCACGTGTAGCTGTAGCCGCCTAGGAGGCTGTCCGGCTGCAAGCTGTGTCTGGCTTTGTTGTTCAGGCCTCATCGAGCAGAGGGAAGAGGCTCATTTCAGGGTGATTTACCACCACCCAAACACCAGCTGTCTGTTGTACTGCCCCGTCCTGCTCCCCATCCCCCCACCAGTCATTACCCAGTCACTTAGCATCAGAGGAGCTTTATCCCGATATTACAACAGAATCAAAGAAAACGCTTTATAATCCCACCGGGCGGACGGGACTTTATGTCCACAGGGCTGCCTTATCGCATTATTGTGTCTAGTTTGAGAAAAACTTTTTTTTTTTCCTCTTACTACTCTCATATAAATGTTACTAAAACACATTATTAATGTTATAGCCAGCATAGGGTTATCTAAATATCATTATGAAATAACCAGATAACGTCGAATACCGATAGAAATTGAAATGCTACAGTAAATCTTTCCATTGTGTATTTTTATTATTTATTTATTTTTTTAATTTTCCGTTAAATTTAAAAAAATTAAAAAAAAGTTATTTAAAAAAAAACATTTTTAATGTGGATTTATATATTATTTATTATTTTTTTTTTTTGTTTTTTTGGTAAGAAATATTGAATAAGCCATTAAGACTGATAATAATCCGCATAATCCGGTTCCTCGGCTTGACAGGTAGGTTTAATGTGGCCTTTGGTTTTATACCTACACAAACAAGTTGCCTTTATGGGTGAGTTTATAATGAAATTAATAAAAATTAATTGGTACATGTATCAACACCTAAAAATGTCATACATTAAATCCTAAAAGGATTAGCCAGCAATAGTACCAAACAGGCTAACACTATTTACCCTGGCTTAATGTCTCTGCTTTCTCGCCAAACGGGAGAGGCGTTCCCTTCTAATGGCGTTTAATTGCGGACAATTACCATTTTTTTATGTTTCAGGTTCTTGAAAATAGTACGGTAATGTTTTTTTTTGTGGCACGTCAGTTTCGGGACATCCCCAACATCTAGAATGGTCTGCTCCAGAGGACCAATTTTACTACGGCCGTAAAGCGAGACAAATGCTGTACAAGATGTGCAGACTGATCCTTTCCTGATAACTTCCCAAGCAGCTATGATTCCTACTTTATGCCCTCCTGTTTTGTGAGCTTGTCCCTTTAACACTGTGTGTGTGTATATATGTATATATGTGTGTGTGTATGTGTATATATATATATATATATATATACAGAACGTATATATATATATATATATATGATACAGAACGTCATGCCAGATCTGACTCATTGTTTCTGCCCGTTTCTTCCTTAATCAGTCGTTGGTCTCGTCTTAGATTTAGGAGCCGTCTGTCTATCCCATGCATGTTTAATCCCCTCACTGTATTACCCTCTACCACCTCAGCTAGGAGGCAGTTCCACTTATCTAACTGCCAAAAGATTACTTTATCGTTTGCCTCTCACTTATTTTAGAGTGGCCAATGCTGGCCGTGAGACAACCTGATCTCCCAGTGTTCACGCATAACGAATAGTTATTTAACCTTTTAATGCTCTTTGAGTCTAAGGACAGGAAGGTGTAGGTCGGCATCCGACCCAGAGATTTCCCGGTATCGGTAATATTGTCCGTACCCTTGTAGCGATCACAGGCATATGTTGTGTGAGGTTCTGTGCCCCGACATTGACGAATGGGCTCAATTCTCTTTAATTGCGCTGTTGTTAGGATGCTGGGCCTCCATCCGGCTAAGCTCATTAACCTTTTAATGATGCTGTATCCCTGAAAATAGCGTTATCATAGTTCTGTCTTATTGTAATTTCATGGGTTTTTTTTTTATTATTTTTTTATTTTTTTTTATATATATATAAAGCCATAGGGACTGCTCTGGTGGAGGTGCTGTCCGGCAATAGAGAGCAAGTACTGGGCTTGAGCTGTGAGCCTGGTTTAGAGCGAATACGTAAGCCTGAGTTGAAACTCCCACTCCCTCTGCCAGTTGATCCTCACAGGGATCACGTTGACACTCGGAGGGACATCGTCTCTGCCAAGAGGACCTTCCAACTTTTACCCCCCCTGGCGGATGTGGACGCCGGCGGGGCAGAGCTTGGAACGTAGAGTGGCAAAATCTGGACTGTACCGCGCAAAGCCGACCGGCCGCTATTTATGATTTGGGGTAGGTTCTCTTACCCGGGTCATTTATCTTTAATCCCAATTCTATTTGAGGTGCTAAGAATCTAAAAAGAAAAGATTTTATTCTTTGTCAAACCCGATCTAGCGCTTTTTTTTTAATTTTTTTATTTATTTATTTACTTTTTTGTGGCTTTTAGCAAAATCCAGACGAGACCAGCTAGTTATTTTATGGAAATGGTTTCTGAATTGCCAGCACTTTTCTTGCGGTGACAGAAAATGTCACCGTTCCGTACATGAGTTCTCTCGCTTGGTGAATATGATATGCGATTGAATCGGCAATACAGAGCAGACACCAAAGGACTGTTATTATCTCCGCTTTCTCTGAGAAATATACGACGATTGGCACGGATGTGACGGCAGCCGCTTAAAGGTCTGCGTCGGCTCTATTAATAACCCATCTCTTTTGGTGCCACTCCTTTCTCCGCAGATGCTGTCACTCGTTGCCCTGAGCACGGTATTTTATTTTTTTTTGCACCTACTAATTACTATCTGTCCGGGGCTCTGGGAATTGATGGGATCTTTTCATAAGATACTTCTGCGGTTTATAACGTTTAATATAACGCACCTTTCCTTCTCGTCTGTCCGTATGGCTGATTATATTGGTTCTTTGCAATTAAATCTTTTTAAAGATTCTAATTTAAAAGAAAAAAAAAAAAGAAATAAAATAGGACAATTAATCTCTTCTCCCAATCATATAGTTCGGTAGAAAATCAGTAAAAAAAAAAAAATATATATATATAATAATAAAAAGAAAAATAATTAAAAAAAAAAAAAATTAATAAAAATAAAAAATATATATATTTACAGATTAAATTGAGTATGTAAACCCACCCTATGTGTTTATTAGGGGGCAGTCATTTATACTTCCTGACCTCAGGATTTACAATTATTCCCCTCCCCCACATATACCTCCCATATTAAGTTACTGCTTCTTCGCCACTTTAGTAGCAGATGGCATCATTTGATTTCCATTAAAAAACGTGAGAAAAATGAATATAGCTATATAAGCGAAAAAAGAAAATAGAGTCTTTAGTTGAAGTCAATGAAAAGTTGTAAGCTTTCAAACCCTCAGAGGTCAGACAGGTTGGCAAACTAGGTAGTGTGGAGTTTGAAATGCCCACATCAAGAATAAAAAGACTGCGGGGTTGACGATTTTTCTATGGATTATCACTTTTAAATGAATCCCCTACTCTGCCGCACCAATAAATGTCTCAACATCAATTAAAGACTCCGGTTCCGTTAGGAATACAAATCATAAGCTAAGCCTCTTTTGTGGCTTAAAGAAAGACACAGGTTCCAAGAATCTAAATAGATTGTCAGCTCTTAAGAACGTGGCCCTCTCCTTCTGTCCCGAGATCTCTTCAAGTCTGTCCAGACTTATTGGTAATTTTGTATGCCCCCTCGTTATAATAGCGCTACGGGGTCTGCTGGCGCTCTATTAGTAGAATGCAATCGTAATAATTATAAAAAAAATTTGTAAAAATAATAATAAAAAAATGTAATGTTATTCTCTGGGGTCTCCTGGATGGTCCTTCTTGTCCCCCTACATTGATGATCCTTAAATATAAATGTGTAGACCACCCCCCCTGCAGCTGTCTGTAGGGACGCCATTTTCAGTTACTGGAAGAAGAAGAAGAAGATGTGGTGAGCAGAACATGCAAAGGAAAAACAATTTCCTAAAATCTGCTTAAAAGTGAATAGATATCTTAGGAGGAAACCCTTATTGGTTAATCTGTGTTGTTATATGGGATGCCGGTTCCAGGGTGTTATTTTTAGACTGGCCTCTTGGAAGCGTTTATCATTTCAGTGATGGATTAAAGCCAGGCTTTATCTCGAAGAACAGAATTCAGAAAAAAACGGCTGGCGAATAAAAGAGATTGTCTGGGAATGTGAACTTCAACGACATAAATTATCACCGAGACGTGGAGGTAAACAGAAGTGCTGTCGGTGAGGAGTTGGGGCATGCGTACAAGGTACCAAACGATCTCACGGCTGATCTCCCCAACCGGTCCATTTACGCCATAGACGGCTGCATTGCACCGGCACAGCAAAGTCGATGAGATGAAAAGTTCATCGTATTGCGCCGTTTAGCGAATAGTGCCTCTCATTGAGTGCTGTTGCCAGAGAGATGTTGCCACTCGAAGTATTCATGGAATGCGGCGAGGGAAAGCTTAACAATTTTGGGTGGAGTTAATAGATATGTTTACGGTCTTAGGTTAAACTCCTAGGGTTTTGGTAAAAACGAAGCTTTCTTTCATCGCGTTACCGAGGAACCCCAAACAGGGCCATGTTTATAGAAAGCCTGACTCTCCCGCCGAAACTGCCCTGTTTACACAAATAAAGACACGCTTTTATGAAGTCTAATGACTGCATTCTCCTCTGGAATTAGGCGGTCACATTAGCCTCTTTATGGAGGGTTTGGGGATGTAACAGGATCCCCTTGTTGTGCTCATACTGCTCTGGAATGAAGTTCCCGGTGGGATTTTTTTTTTACGTTTAACCAACGTGCTGCCGGCAGGTTTTAAAGAAAAGAGACCGCATTGTTAGTTATTCACTACCTTCGGGTTTGCGGTTGAGGAAAAAGTATGGCCGTCAACGTTTCTCAAATAACATTCGTACGGCTCGAACGGCAGAAGGACCGAAAGAAGACGCGTTCGTCTATTAACCCAGAGCTTGAGGGACAGGGGAACCTTTTCAAAGTTGAGGACCTTATACAATGTTACATGTTTGGAGGGGGGGAGGGAGGGTCAGCCTGGTTGTAGGGATTGTTGGCAGCTATGGAAAGGCTCAATCCCCAGTTCCAAAGTAGTAGTCTCAAGAATATGGCCGATATAAATCACGTGACTGATGTTGAAAAGGAAAAACGATTGGGGAGGCTAATCACGTTTCTACATCATAAAGCCTTACACATTTTCGATGCTGATGCTCAGAGTATCTTATATCTCAGTATATCAGCGTTGCTATGGCAATAGTAATAGAATTCTATTCGACTCGCTATAAAGTAAGTACAATTAGAAAATAGCCTGATGCTTAAGGGACAAAATTAAGCAATTTTTTTTTTGAGAGTAGAGCTTCTAGCAGGATATTCTCCCCGATCGTAGTCTGGCCGAGAATCTCAAACGTTGCGTGGCTCCAGCGGCGGCGGTAGGCGAGCGGGTAATATGATGAATGCCGTGCTCTTCTGGAAACTGTATCCAGGCTACAGAGTAATTTATTTAGCAAATACTTTGTCTAGTTTCATGTTGGTAGAGATCACATTAATCTTTCTTAATCATGGCCACCTCCTCTGTAACCTCATCTTTCTTAGCTTTAGTGCCACTCTTCAGTTTAAGGGGCGGCTGTTTTGTCACACGTGCCACGGGCGCGTCACAAAGGACGTTTATAAGACGTATGTCTATCCCATGCATGTTTAAATCCACTCGCTGTATTATCCTCTACCACTTCCGCTGGGAGGTAATTCTGCCATCTTCTCAGTAAATTAATAGACTTGTCTTCTGTGCGACATGCAAATGGTTAAACCAAGTTCTATCAGAGGATACACTGCTTCCCATTAGTGACTTAGGCACGATGGGCAAATATTGTCCCGGCTTTGTGTAGGTTGTCATCAAGTATTCTCACGATACGACAAAAGCGCAGCTCAACTGACACATTCTCGGGTCAAGGAAACATTCTTTCCAAGTATAAAGCGTAGCGAATAGTTTGTGTGTTGGATCGTTCCTGGCTTCTATGGGGTTAAGGCGATTATAAACCATCTGATAAGGGGGGGGCTGTTGTGTTTTAGCAGATTCACTTAAAAAAACTACTTATATCTTGTGCTTTTTGATTGCCGGGGAATCCTGCCCTGAAATTCTTTCCATGCTCACCTTGCTCTGCTCTCTCTCTTTAGTGAATAGACCCCTTAGCTTTATTTCCTTTTTATAGAGCTGTAAAAAATATGTACGATTTGGAAACAGTGAAGGAATGATAATGAAGTCCGCTTCCCCGTAGACCTTCATTAGTCAGAGAGTCGGGCGGTGATTAAGACTCAGCCATTCTGTTGTTTCCCACAGGCAGTATGATAAGGAGTCTGGGTGTTTGTCTAGCAGATTGGGGCTCAGATAACCAAGCGGGAACTATCCCATAAAAAAGGAGAAACTGAACAATATTTTTATTTTTTATTTTTTAATAGTCAAAGTGATATTCTCAGTAACTGGGTAAAGGATCTCCTTGCAACACAAGGGTGGAGAAAGCCCAGGAATTCTTTTGGAATGCTACTCTTCAGGTTGTTACTGAGTTCCATTTAACTCTGTTTAGCTATAGCATGGATCAGTGACTCAATCACTAATGTCTTTGTTATTTGGGTCAAAACACTTTCCTGCACTCCTATTGTAGAATTTTTGTCAAATGTGTGTCGGGTTACAAAGGATTAAAAACCCTTGATTTAGAGTAAGTTCTTTAAAAACAAGTGACAATTGAATACAGCAATCCACAAATGTGTACATCGGAGAATAGTTGTAATTATTTGGCTTTGTTGGCCAATATTTGATGTAATGGTTCATTAGGAAAATTATTTTTTTTTGAAATGTGAAAGAAGAACAATTGCTTCCGTATTCTTTAAACCTTGGGGCAAACCTGTGCTTTTCAGCTGAGCCGGTCTTATCTTTGATCCTTTATTTCTCTGCTGAAGGATCGCATTGCTCAATTACTGGAAGAGGTTTTGTTAAGTCCCTCTGTGTGTCCACCGGGGTATTCTTAAGTCATCTATGAAGCCGGTAACAGTATCAATGCTCATCTAACACGCTCAACCTTTGTAGGAGCGCGAACATCGCCAATGGGAAGTCTGCTCCTTTGTAAATATGTTGCGTATAGTCTGCTTCTAAAACCCATGTATCAAAAGGTTCAGGTGACGGGTATTCAGTGGATCTTCATGGTGGACCCATAGTGTTGGTGGGTAAGTATGCAATATTCAGCCTTCGTGAATCAAACTGTATGCGAATCTGTGTGACTTTATTGCTCAGGGTAAGGATATCGCATCCAGAACGTATATGTATGAACATTAATGTCTAGGTCCAATCTGCCCCATGTGTGTTAGCCATGATCTTGATATGTGTACACATCTTTATATTGATCTTGATGGATCTTACAAGGTTCTTATGCTAAATGACTTTCATGTGGGACTTGGTTGCGTCATTCTTAAGATCTTCTGCAATTTTCCCCATGAAATATGTAGAATTCTTGTGATCAAAGGTGGACGGTGAAATCGGAAATAGAATCCGAACCAAGTCCAGCATCAAAGACCATCTATCATGTAATTTTAGCTTTTTAGCACCCAGCTAAGGCCCATCATTGCCCATGGTCCTTCAGAGGTCCTTCAGAGGATTCTCCAGAAAAATGACAAGGGTCTTATGTTATTGATAAATGAAAGCATGATTGCGTATGTCGCGTAGGGATTTCAGATTAGGTTTTTCCGAAATTCTTGGGTCAAACGTTTCCCTTTTTTGAGAATAGGAAAGCGTTCGCAAATGTATGTTTTTGGGGCTGTGTTTCAGATGCTTTTGTATCCGTTGTTTAGAACACCGGGGAGCGTTATATTGACTTTCACTTGGTTAGTGAAGCAATTGAGTCTGTCAGTGAAAGGCAATCCCCTTCATCAGCTGTCCTGCAGAGATATTCCTATCAGTGGCTGTCAATGGCTTCGGGTTTCTGATCCTACCTCAGATTAGTTGTTTGCCAGAACATCAAATAAAAATCCACTTTGGCAGCGGGAGAGAAATTAATAGCAATGAATGGGTGTCGCTTTTCAAGCTTCAAAGCAACGCCAGCTCTGTTCTGTTGGCGTGGAAAAAGTCGAGGAAAGGGTATCGTCGAGCCTTTCTGTTTCTGTAGAATAACCGGGCCCTTTGCCACGCCATACATACTACATGTTTCCCAGTAATCCTTACCTTCATAGGAGGAATTAAGCCAAAGGCAGCAATAATTTTAATTATTGTAACTAGATACAAGCAAGTGTTTGGGGGAGAGCTACGAAAGACCTTTAAACTAGCCGTCATTATAATTATTTCTACGGCGCCCACCGCACTTCCTACAAAGTCCATACATTGGAAGGTCTTACAATCTAGTTCACAGGCAAATTTGTCGCAGTGAGGTCATGTATTTACAAATAATTGTTTTGTTTTTTTAAACGTTTATTAAGGGGGAAGGAATTTTCCTTCACACTTAAGCAGGAAGTTGCTCTAATACAGCAGGAAGTGCTCAGTGGTTTTGCTGAACATAGCTTAGAATGGTTATTTTATGTTTATGAATGGGCGTCACTGTCGACTGCTCTATTTTGCAGCGTATGGTTCCTCTTTTAATATCATTACGTGCCTCACTTTGGTCACCTCAACCCCGATCTCTTACCTTTGCGCCACATACCTATGGTAAGAGCAGTGCTAATTAGTTATCCCCCCGCCCGTTTATTTCAAATTGATTTCATAGCTTGGTTAGTATAGCTAAAAACTTATCTCCTTATTTTTATTTTAATGTTTTTCCTTCAGCTCGTATATTAAGAAGAACCGTTACTATAACACACCCGTATCTCCCTTAGTACCGCAACATAAACAGACTCCTGTACGCTCGGCGACGGCGTTGGCTACGCTTCCGTTACAAATTACTAAAACAAACCCCCATTCACTGCTTGTCACTAAAGTGTAACTAATAATTGTGTTCCTTGGCAAACCCTGCACTTGTGTAATCGGTGATGTGTAAACACTTCTTTGTGGGAAGCAGCCCGTGATATTTATACTGCGGACGTTTATTTTCTTTTCAAGGCAAAAACCAAACAAGTGGGTTACCCGGTACAAGGAGGACCCTCACTTCCTGCTTGGTTTGGTCCACTTCCTTTATTTGTAGCAAGACTAGTTGGAAATGGCTTACTGCCCTGACCACGCCCTTCCAAAGGCTGTCTGAACCAATCGGCAATGACATATTCTGGCCTAGCCTGTCTTTGCCTACTGTCTTGGGTGATCGGGCCCCTCTGTGTTCTTCTCCAAAATGTCTGACCTCCCCCAACCGGCCCATTTACACTATGGAGGCTGTGTTGAGTTATTATAGTGTACATGGAGGCTATTACCTCCTCAGCACAGCCTCCATAGTGTAAATGGGCAGGCTGAGGGAGATCAGAGATTTTGCAGCAGCAGACAAGGGGGCACCTGATGTCCCCAATCCAGCCTTTTACACTATGGAGGCAATGCCGCCTAGGCATATCCTCCATAGTGTCAACGTAGGCTGTAGTTAGGCGGCTTTAGGTCATGGAGTGGTGGCATGTGGCATATCCGTGGGTCAGGCCTAGGGCAGCACTAAAGGCAAATACACATCTGATAGGGAGGCCTAATGCAGGTCCTAGGAACAGAAAATTAAGATGGCCGTGTTGATCTGTAATGGATATTGTGAAACACTGGGGTGCTTACTTAATAGATGACACAATAGACGGAATTAGATTTCTTTCTTTTGAACACACACCTGTTATCTACATCTATTATACCATTTTCTTGTCCTCTATTTGGCCTTGGATCAGAGAGACCGCAGATCAAGTATTTGGCAGTAAATTATATGGCATCGGCGTGTGAGCCCTCGTTGGCCGCATTGTTACCGTATCATTTTTTTTTTTCTGCAGAGAAAAACCTAGAATTTGGCTTTGGAGTAACAGTTTGAAGCTGATTGGCTACTGAGCGAAGCAAGGCCGCTCTCGATTGTTTGCAAGAACACACAAGCAATTACTTTTGCGCTCTGATTGCATGTTGCGATGAGCCTTTTGTCCACTGTTTAAAGGGAAGGTGAAAACCTTCCAAGTTATAGGGATAACAACGGCCTGACGGAAATGTAACCCTACGTGAAACCGCGCACTGGTAGAATTCTAAATATTCGCAACCTGTAAAATTCATGTTTTGCCCAATGTTACGATAAACCAGACATTCTAGAACGTCTGGGTTAGGGCAGCGAAGAGGCATATTCTGATTGGTTGCTTGATGTTTTGAATTTGAAGAACTTTCCCGATTACCTGAAATCTGTTTATGTAGATATATGAAGTTCTTGAAATGGTCTTATGTTGAAATAGTCTCTACTTCTAGTCATTATCTTTACTAGGAATACTTTAGTGTAACTTGTTTTAGTGACCTTTTGCCCAGTCTTTGTCGGTGAGACTACAGAGTCTTTGTTGAGGGCATGGACAGCGTGTGAAACCTAACGTTGGTGAAAGGTGTCGCCCCCCCCCCCCCGCCTCGTTTCTTCTACAGGTCTCTTCCCTATTAGCTATGTTGAGAACACTTGGTGAAGACCACGATTGTTGCTCAGATTGAGGTTCTACACAATCCCGAAGCCATACCTTGAGACTTCTCCGGGTAACTGCCCAGTGTCTTTGGAACGTTGGAGCCTCGTTTTGTCAAAAAGAGGAGTAGGTTAGTTGCGTCGGCTAAACTATACCTTGGCATAAATGTCATTTACTGGCTCAGCTCGTACAAATCTTTGGGGGGAAAATAGAAAAGGCCTATCTTGTTTTCAACCCAGTATTGTAATTGAAAAAAATGTGGTTTCAGTAAATAAAAAAAATAAAAAAAAATAATATAATAAAAAAATAAATATATATATATATATATATATTTTTTTTTTTTTAAATTTTTTTTTTCTTAAAGACTAAAATATACTATTCCATGTGGCGGATTTTGAACTTTTCTTCTAGATTTTTATGTTTCCTCACTTTTCTTTCTTTTTTTTTGGACATTGTCTGTGGACGTAAATTAAGTTTCCCTGCAACTTTTAAAGAAACATTTTATCGATTTGCAGTTAAGGGTTAGCAGATGCAGAGATGAACATATTATGATTTCCTACCAAGCCTAAGATCTTTTATCTTTCCGGCGAGCATGTTCCTGACGTACATATGGTCTACGGGATGGGTCTTTGATGGTTCTTAGAGAAATTGTAGAGGAATAATCTCTGACTGATCTCTCTTCTGCCACTGTTCCAGGCAGCAGAGATAAACCAGCTGGTTTTTTTTGATATAGCGGTGTCGTGGCCTTCTCGATTAAGACAAATTCTAATAAAATAAATCCATATTCGCTTTGACCTTGCATCTGGGAAAAATAGAAATATGACTAAGACCTGTCCATAGGTCTGGCTGAGGGTATACGTTTTTTGGGGTTTTCTTTACGTCTTTGATTCTGGAGCCATATGCCTATCCCGTGCCTGTTTATATTCCCTCACTTGCTCACTATAGTTTGGTGAACCTCATGAGGTCTTCTGAGAGTCCATATAATGTATATCTTTGTTCTTAACGGGCAGAAGCCACTGGGTCGTTATAGGCTGGTGAACTCAAGGCAGCGTCTTCTACTTACAAGACGACCAGCCACGTGGTTATAAAAAGATCTCGCCAATATCAAAACCTTGGTAAAAGGGATCCCCCCCCCCTGTACTTTTGTTGGCTTTCCCATTTCACATCCGTAATGCAAATGAAAGACCTTTTTTATTGGTTTGTGGATTTGCAGAAACTCACACCGTAGCGGCTCGTCTACCAGAACATCTTCAGCCATAACCCATCGGTTCTCCATCTTAAACTATAGGTTTTCGCATCATACGTGGTAAGCCACCTCGCGTGTAGCGCGCGTTTGTCGTTAGATCTTTTTTTTTTTTTTTTCCATTATGCTCTGGGGCCTTGAGAGCAACCAGTTTGTTTTCTACATATCTCGGGTTGATAGCTATTTTTATTTTTTAAATTGGCTTAATTAAAAATGCATTCCATCACCAAGTCGTCGGAGAATATCATGCTAAATGAGTTTTCCATCATGATATTTGGCTAGGAATAAGTGATGTCCGAACCTTATACAATATTTTGACGATTTTTACTGATCCACGTTTAATGATTAAAAAAAAAAAAAACAAATAATGCCATTTTTAGTTTATTTTCTTGTAAATGAGCTTACAGATCTCACAGCAAACAACCCACAGAGTGTTAAATCTTCTGGGATCAATTACTAAGTTCTACAGTTGCTTCATTAAGTTAAACAAATAGAAATTTTTTTTTTGTTTTGTTTTGTTTTTTTCCCCTCCTTCCAAAATCCGTCCCACTTCGTTTTTTTTTCTTCAGTTTGTAGCTAGTCGCTAAATTATGTCATTGTCAATACCCAGCTATTGACTATTTAGGCAGACGAGTCACTATTCGCTCAATAATATTCTGCCTTATTGTTCCGTAGCTTATGTTTGCTTCCTTATTGGGGGGGGGGGATTCTGGGTAGGGTTAAAAGTTCTTTTACCCCCAGAGCAGAGACAGGAACAGAACTGTAACCGAATCTGCCACCCAGAGTGTGCCTCCCGCCTCGTTCGCGCTACTCTGAGGGCCTTCAGGCTAAATTGGCATGCGAGACAATCCTCAAATATTAGTTATGCGTCTTTGTTTCTGAGGCAGTAATGTGTTCCTTACGTTCAAGAGGGCAAAAGGCGGTAAGGGAAAGGGTTAAGCAGCATAAGCCACCATTTGGTGGATGGAGTGCAGGTTCTATTGATCCGGAAGACCTTGTCTCCTCCAGGAAACTATGTTTTGAACATCTTCACAGACCGGTCCCGAGAAGGTCGCCGACCTATAAGCCCCTGCCCAGACTACTTTTACACAGTAGAGAACATTTCGGATTCTTAAAGCCATAAATCTTAAAATGGGTGTCTGGTTGTTAGGCCGTCCTCCTTCGGTTAGTAACTGACCTATGGTTAGGTTCGTAGGACATCTGCCAGAGAGACTGGCTTCAGGTCTTTGTATAGTAGTCATCAGATGTTGGAGAAAAAAAAATTAATACCGATCCCTGACACAGGTTTGTAATACAGGGAATTATTTTTGTTGTTTTTTTATTCTTTTATTTCTTTATTTTTATTTTTTTTCCATTGATTTTAGCATTTCTATGTGGCGTCTACTAGAATATCAACGCCAACCTATCCACATAACTAATGGAGCCAAGGCGTCTTCCAAGACTTTCAAACCCACCTTGAAGCCATACACCTATGAGCTCTACTTGTCCCAGTACCTGTACGCATCCCCGTCGTTGCTTGTATTCTCAATCCTTAGCCATGTTTTACCTGTACATTTTGCTGGCAGCTTGCCTAGCACTAGGTATAGTTCAAACAATGCTTTGCCTTGATGACAGCATGGGGTGACCGGCAACACACAGAGAGCGTAACAAGTACACGGGGAACTAACAGCTGATTACAGTCAACAAGTCATTAAAAATATATATATATTTCAGTCTTATGACATGATGGAAAAGGTACCTGCCAGCTGTCTAAAAAGGTCAAAGAGGGACGTGGAGACAAGGCCAGGCACCAAGCCGAGACTTTCTAGATGACAGTAATGGCTATTTATGTCACCAGGCGAGTCAATTAGAAGACCAAGCAAAATATTTAATGAATGCAAACCATTTTACAGTTTTAACTCGCGTTCTTATTGGTTTCGTCGCCAATGTAGTTTTGGGCCCACCGGAAAGCGGGGCGCACTTGCCAACAGTCCCGGGAATGTTGGTGGAGGTTCCTTATAGCCATGCTTTGCTTGTCGATGTCCTGATTCTCAGTGCTGCTGGCAACTGCGCATGTACAAATCAAGCACATGCCGAGTTTTCCAAAGACAGTATGAGGACATCGTGGAAGGACAATAGAACAAAGTATTTTTTTTTTTATCCTTTTGTACTTATTGCGCAGAACGCTGATGAATTTTTTATTTATAAATTTTGGATATCTTGTGCTGTGGGGGGTGGGCGGGTGAAATCTAATCTTACAGGACCTTAATTGAGTGTCAATAAGGAAGAGTAGAATATCTTCGTGCCACCCCCCCCCACCACCACCACCTAAGTCCTTTTCTTATTGACATTGCAATTGTATCTGCTACGGAAAATGCACCTTGAGCCAAGAAATAAAAATATTTGAAACAAAAGCTTGTAGCGAGTCAATAGAACTGACTAGCCTGGCATTGATTTTTCTCCTAATCTCCGCATTAACCGCTCTTCTAGGTCTGTAAGGAGAATGTAGACCTAGAACTCCAGAGGCGTTTAGCTGACGTCTTCCTGTAAAATATTTGCTGTTGGAGCAAAATTTGCTGGTTAATTTGTTTGGAGGGGGTTGTGATTTGTTTTTTTTTGTTTTTTTTTATCATCACAACGCTGCAATTGTCTTTCGTGGTGGGCCTTTGCCAAATCAGCAGTCTAATCGGGGTGAAATAATGCTAGACTAGATATTAACTTTTGCAGCCACTGAACTGGAAAATATATCTCTGAATTGTATCGGGATCCAGGAGAGAGAGCGAGAAAATGTTTTTTAATTTTTTTTTTCTTTTTTTCTGTTGCTAGTTCTAGTCCCAACAAACTCATCCACCCCCCCACCCCCCGTGCCAAGGTTGGTGAATTTTTTCTTTGTGATACCTTTAAATACATATTATAGGGCACCCATCAACCTTCCATTTTTCTAGTCGTCTCAAACCTTAACTAGTTGTTGGTCTCGTCTTAGATTCAGGAGCCGTCTGTCTATCCCATGCATGTTTAATACCCTCGCTGTATTACCCGCTACCACTTCTGGTGTTGGGCTGTTCCACTTATCTACCACCCTCTCGCTAATGAAAAAAATGCCTCACTGTAGGGAGAAGAGGATCCAATGTAGCGTATTAAAATGATATACTGTGGCACCTGGTTTTGCTCAAGGTCTTAGCAGAAATGTTGTGTTCTTGGGGGATTGTAGCCCAACAATGTAAAACAAGACCTTAAAAACATCTACAGTGTGTGACTGTTCTCCTTGATTGTCCTCAAATCTCAGGGTGCTTTTTGTTTCGGGACAAGGCTACAAATCTTGACTTTACCAAGACTTTCTGTGGCTTTGTGGCCTAATGTTAGCTATTAATGTAACTGAATGGAGTTTAGGGCTGTAGAACCCGGTGATGCCCTCATAGCCAGCAAACATTCTAGAGGAACATCGTTGAAGGAAAGAGGGACCTCAAAGTAAGGTCCTAAGAAGGGACTGCCCCTCTTAAACAGGGACAGTACTTGGAATACGTGCTAGTGATATAACCATTCCTTCAATTACTTTGAGTCACGCCAGTTTCTTTTTTTAGCTTTAAAAACTAATTTTTTCTCTCTGAAAACCCCACGTTAGTTTGGCTCCTCAGCTGGACCTTGTGGGAATCATTGTTTGGTAGAACTTTTCTCGATAGACCCGCTCATTAAGTCTTTTATATTTCTTTTGGACAACGTTCATAAAGGACTCTCCTGCTTTAGGATTTTCTAGGAAAGTTCTCCTAATTTGTCCTGTATGACCTTTTTCTTACCGACGTACTTTCCAGAGAAGTCTCCATGGAGACTTGGAATCAGACGCATATCGGGGGGGGGGGGGGAATTACTGTTTTTAATATTTTTTTTTTCCTGCTCGGCCATCTTTTTTCTTCTTCTTCTCCACCGTTCCACAGAAAATCTCTCCTGACAAGCGGTTTAGAACCCTTCGGCTCGTCAGTATGTAACAAGCAGAATATGTGAAGCATTTTGACTTGACCTCGGAATAACATCGCACGCGTGGAGATTGATTCCATATTTAGCCAGATATTTGGAATAGTTCACCATCGGAGGTTAATGCCTTTTTACCATTTAAATGCTTCGGGGATTACGTTGAGTTTTATAAGTTGGAACGCGAGCGATGGATATTGGCTTCCCGGGGGCTTGCGTTGGAAACCCAGCGTCGTATTGTCCAAGGAAGGCATTATCATTTATACCTTAAGTACTTTGAGGTTTCAACGCGAACTCTTGAGTTTTGCCAACCAGTTGCTGAACTAAATCACGTTACTGAGTGATTTGTAAATGATCTTCCATTATTAACCCTTTTGGTAAGATTCCATTGCAATGAATCGGTGATTCTGACCCCAATGGTTTTGGGGCAAGGTCCACTGGAAACTGAGATTGTACGCGGTACATACTGCATGCTCAAAAATGATAAATTGGCTCCTGGGGTCTATTAAATATCTTCTTTATCTGATTGTATTCATTTTTTTTTTATTATTTGAAACTAATTCTAAAACCACAGTTGTGTTTACTTTTAGAATTCATGTCCTTCCTTGTTAAGTATTTATTGTTGAAAATCTTGTTCATTATACTGATTTGTCAAAGAATATCTGGGTCAGAAAGCAAGAGTTATGGTTCGTAATTTTTTATATTTATTATTATTGTTAGTTTGCCGTCCTGCACCCCATGTCTCGATAAATTAAATCTCATTGGAGCTTGGCGCTATCATATTTTTGGAATGTTCATCTTGACACCGGTAGGACATACCTTGACTTTTGGTTAGCTTGGGTAATCCTTGGAGGGATACATAGAAACAGAATCGGCCGCATGCCTGTTTCTCCTGCTGTAGAGACTCAAGCCTAACTCATTGGTCTCGTCTTAGATTCAGGAGCCGTATGCCTATCCCATGCGTGTTTAATACCCTCACTGTATTACCCTCTACCACTTCTGCTGGGAGGCTGTTCCACTTATCTACAACCCTCTCACTAAAGTAAAAGTAACTTACATTACACAGAGAAAGAGGATGTGTCTCTTTACTGCTCTCAACCTTGGGTATGCGCAGGTCATCAGTGGCATATGGGGGGGTGGCATTAAAAGAATGCAGACAGATAGTTGGAATGTGCAGGGAATGGCTTGTTGAGTTATCTCTTGTCCTGGTTTAATGGCTCAGATCTCTGATCAAATACTTTGTGTGTGGCAAGTGGGTGCCCCTGAGCTTTGTTCTGTCCGGTGAATTATTGCTGTTTATCAGACTAGACAATAAATGGCGCCCTTTGCCCCTTCGCTGGGGGAAGGAGGGAAGCAGGGTCTTCCTATTTTTAAAGCAAAGATCAGCATGGTCTGCATTCCGTCCTGGAAGGACAGGACATCTCGTAAATTTCCCCAGCTCTTGAAGTCTGAGTACATACTTAGTCACACTTCACTTGTTGGGAGAGTCTGGGTTTGGCTTCATAATATACTGCTAATTGACAACACTGAGAAATATAGTTCTGGAAATAATATCCTACACAAAAGGCCTTATCTTTGATTTAGGAATACACATTAGTATTTTAATAGCCTGCTAGAGTAACCTTTTGGGTACAGCAACAAATTGCCTGCTATTTGGTGTGTGATTAGGAAATATCCATAGAACTGCGCTAAGGGGGAGAGATCTTAAGGTCTATGAAACGTAAAAATACAGCTAATTCTTTCATGAGCTTAAATCACACCAAAGGTTCCAAATATCTATTTTTCATGGTTCATACTTGTAATACTTACAATGTGACATCATATTGTTGCATGTTAATCTGGTGACATCATGGGAACAGAATCTTGCCTATATTTTTCCTGCTTAATCGGTCTTTGGTCTCGTCTTTGATTCAGGAGCCAGATGTGTCTATCCCATGCATGTTTAAACCCTTTCACTGTATTAGCCCCTACCACTGCTGCTGGGAGTCTCTTCCATGTATCTACCACCCTCTCAGGAAAGAATAACCCCTGCACTTATTAGCTGCCAAAGATCATCCCAGCTTTGACTATTAATAATTAAAAAGGAATTAAATTATTTATATTGGCATTCCAAGATCACCCACAATCTTATTTGTTTAGAATGCGCACAATTGTAATAATGTTTGCATGATATATAATGGTATGACATCATCTTTAAAAAAAACAACCCTATTTTTTCTTTATTTGTTGGAATTTCGGCTCTTGATTATCGTTGGACTTCTTTAGTCTGAATTGTAACAAGGTTTTCGGTTTCGCATTTGTTTTTTCCTTTTTTTTTTTTCTTAGTCACTCTGAAGCCAAGGTTTTGGGAGTAACCTATCATTCCCCTGTTAGGAATGTAAATGTCCCGGGGGGTGTCCTCCGAGGGGACTGGGCCAAACCCTCAATTGCCTTGTAAAAATGAGAGCGTTTTTGGAAAGGAAATTTAAATTTCCTTGGTTTCGACCAGAACCGCTCCAAGCCCATTTAGAGATACATGATCAGCGTTTTTGGTTTAGGGTTGGATTATGCATGGGGTTTCTGTACCATACTATTAACTCTTTAAATGCTGCATAGGGGGGGGGCACTGCATGACAAAAGGACTAAAGGCAGTGGGGGGTATCTTGGTGGGAAGGTTGACAAGGAGCCACATAGCTCACGATGATTTCTAATCAAGGGCCTTCAGGAACAGGTCACAAAATAAAATAAATTGAAAAAACGGGCCAGTGTGATCAAGAATGGACAACTCAACATTCCATGGAACCTTGGCTTACTTGGAGATGATGGAGCTTCTCTGGTCAAGAACCCACCTCAAGAAGCACTCTGCTCATCAACCGTTTCCTTTAACCTCCTGAATAGTCTGTGTATTGTTTGAGGTGTCCCTCGTTTACCCATCCCAACAGTTTCTTTGACTTATCGCTTCTTCTCTTCTGCATTCGGTTTGCTTCCCTTCTTTGCTGGACTCATCTGTGTTGCCATCGGGGTCGTTTCCACCCCTTGGGACGTCCAACCTGCCTAATGGGCATCTCTCACATTGTATATTTATCTAGAATCTCCTATATCCCCCTTAAAAGGAACCCTCTCAGAATCTTACAAATGGTAGATACTCTTATGTTGGATTTTTTTTTTTTTTTTTTTTTTTTTTTTAACGCGTGGGATCCCATTTTAATTAGCCAGTTTTATTCATGTACTAAGAAACTGTCCAATAAGTGGTTGCCCTCCGGGGATTATCCCCAGTCTCCTGATCTATTAGACTATGCTCCATTCATTAAAAAAAAGAGTGGAAAAATAGACACCCCCCCCCTCCGCTCCCTACACCCAAAAAAATAATAATTTCCCATTAGATGACAGCTGGGAAATGGGGGACGCATGGAAAAAAGATACGATTCATTTGTTTGTTTGCTTTGGACCTGTTGGGTCTGTTCTAATCGAGGGCTTTTCATGGCTTTGTATTCCTTGTCTTTCTTTTTCGCTCTGAAAAGAACCAAAGGGGGTCCCAAAGACGAGCGTCTGGGAGAGCGATTTCCCACAGGGCCTGGATACCCACTTGGAAAGCTCGGTCGCAGCCAAGAGGAACAGGCCGAGGGCATTATCAATCATTCAGAGTTTAAAACAAGAGGTAACACTGTGCGGGGACACAAGATAGGCTTTTGAATGGCAGTAGAGGAATTTTTTTTTTAATTTTTTTATTTTTTTTTTGCTTTCCTTGTTAAAAGTAAACGTTTTTTTGGATATTTGCCCAGATTCCTGCCGAGTTAAAGAAGCTGCCACGACTCTCAAAGGGCGAATTGTAGAAGACGATGAAAACGCATTCTAAGAAAGGGATTGTGGCCGCATTCACACAACCGTAGCAATTGTGCAAAAAAAAAAAAAAAAGGCAAGAAGGATAAGGGCCGATCGACAGCTTAAAGTGCACCTGTCACGCAAACATTTGTTCTGTGCATTGTCCCGGCTCAATTGCTAGGGAATGCACTAATGAAGGATATTTGTGTCCGAAGATTTCTCTGTACTCCCGGATAACTGTATAATTTTTTTATTTTTTTTTTGGTAATGCATTGTAGGAAGGTAAAAAATCTGGGATTGCAGATTTGTTACATGTTCAATAAATCTGCTAGGTGTTGGACCTACGCAGGGTATGAAGCTTTACCTGGCTGTGGACCGCTGGTCCATTTTAAAACAGAAATAGTTATTTTGTATTTTCTATTTTAATTTTTTCTGAGATAAAATATTTGGTTAGTCGCACTAAACGTACAATCATTGAATTTAGTGGCGGAAAAGACCCGTCTAGTCGCCCGTATTTTCTGCTGTAGAGACTCAAACCTTCGTCGGTCCTTGGTCTCGTCAGGATGGCCTCACCTGCAGCGCGTTCTGTGTGCGTTCTTTGGGGGGGAAAGGACCATAAATAAGGATGTTGTTCGTTATTTAGGGTTCACTATGAACCGAGGCCAGTAAACACTGCGATTTACTTGGTTTGCCAAAGCAAGTAGTGCGTAAAACACCTTTTTTGTGAATCGGGCACTTATGTGTCCCGGACATTTTGATGGATCAGCTCTATAGACCAGCATAGGAAAGCATCTTATTTCTTTCAATTGAGCCTTTCATGAATACAAAGCAGTACATTGAGCCTGGGCGGAAATGCAGCCTATTAAGCCCGTCACTGCCGTCACTGTCATCCTGAAGAGCGACTCTGCAGTGGGGGGAAAACATTGTTTTTCTTTTCACTGCACTCCAGCCTAAGTGTCTACTGAGTAACCGGATCTGATCCTCTAAAGCAGCTTCGCGTTATATCAGAATTCCGAAAGGGGGAGTCCCATGGAAAGAAAAATATTTCTCTTAAGGACCACAATGCCCCAGCGCTGTATATAGTAATATAACCCCCGGCGTTGTATACAGTAATACCCCCCCAGCGTTGTATACAGTAGTATACCCCCAGCGCGTTATACAGTAATATAAACCCCAGCTTAGTAATTATAACCCCCAGCTATTATATCCAGATAATATAACCCCAGCGCTGTATACAGTAATATGTATCAGTAAAACCCCCACTTGTGTCATACCAGTAATAATAAACCCCAGCGCTGTATACGTAATATAACCCCAGCTTGTGTATACGTAAATATTACCCCCAAGCGCTGTATATAATATACCTAGTTTATAACCCCAGCGCTTGTATACGGTGCGCCCCCAGCGCTGTATTACAGATAATATGTAAACCCCCACCCACCCAGTATACATATATATATGTATTACATAATAACCTCCCAGCGCTGTATACAGTAATATAACCCCCCAGATACATTATTATAACCTCCAGCGTTATACAGTAATATACCCCCGCGCTGTATACAGTTAATAAACCCCAGCGCTGTTACAGTAATATAACCCCGCAGCACTGTATACAGATAAATAACCCCAGCGCTTAACGTTAATATACCCCCAGCTGCTATACAGTAATATAACCCCCAGCGCTGTATACAGTAATATACCCCCCATGCTGTTATACATTATAATTAACCCCCCAGTCTGTGTAATATAAACCCCCGCGCTGGATACAGTAATATACCCCGCACTGTATACGTAAATATAACCCCAGCGCTGTGTATACAGTAATATAACCCCCAGCACTGTATACAGTAATATAACCCCAGCGCTGTATACATAATTATAACCCCCTAAGTAATATAACCCCCCAGTGCTGTATACAGTAATATAACCCCCCAGTGCTGTATACAGTAATGTCGTCGGCATTGGCAAAAGCCTGGTTTTATCTCATTTTGTTTCAATAAACTCACTTTATCTGCAGATACACAAACACCACACTGAGCTGATTCTTTATGGCAATGCTCGTGAAGTCCGTTCCTCCATAGACTTTTATTAGTCAGTTTCCAACTGAGTAATTAAGACTGAGCTATTCTAAAGTTTCCCACGGGCCCAATCTACTAGACAAACACCCTGGCCCCTTCTACTGCTTGTGGGAAACAATAGAATGGCTCAGTCTTAAATCACTCAGTCGGAAACTCAGACTAATGAAAGTCTATGGAGGGACAGACTTCATTAGCATTGCCATAAAGCATCAGCTCGGTGTGCGGTTTCAACCGACGCTACTGTATACAGCGCTGGGGGGGGTTACGGTCCTGAAGAAAAATATTTTCCTAAACCTGGTATAAAAAAATACATTTTAAAATATATTCTTAATCTGATACTTAAATTATCATAAAAAATGATGAGTTCAGCAGTTGTATTTTATGTAGTTATTGTAATATTGTGATGCTGGTCGGGATTCAATACATCTACAAAGTATTTACCGTCAGCCAAGCGTATAGACAATAAACTCCTTAACAATTCATCCTTGGGGGGTTCGTCAAATGTGTACAAACAAGACGAGTGTTAAATACACTTATCCCCTCACTGTATTAACAAGCCCCTACCACGTCTGCTGGGTAACTGTTCCACTTATCTACCACCCTCTCTGTAAAGTAAAACTTCATAATATTCCATCTATGCCTCTGCCTCTCTAGTGTTAGATTCTGGTCTCTAACATTTCTCCTCCATAGAAATAAACTTCCCTCCTGTACTTTGTCGGACATATTGAGGTCCCTATGGATGGAAAGGGATCTTTTATACAAATGGAGAAGGATTTGCCGATAAATATGATAATGTAGGGTTTAGAAATTGTTTGGACATTTCATTGATTTTTACTTAAAACCCATTTTTTCTGCCGATTTAATTGTTCTTGTTGCCGGGAAGCTCTTGTCGTGATTCACTGCTGCCATTACTGTCCCTCGAAGGATCGCGTTTCCTCGCCGCCGGAGATAAATGAACTCGTGTGATGCACCGCATCTTCGGCCGATCGCTGTGTGATTTTCCCAGAAGGCTTGTTTTCTGAGTACGTTGAGTCATCTGCGCTTATAACGGCTTAGTCGTGATTTAATGTGACCTCGGTTTGATACGGATCGGCGTGAGGCTCATCGATATCTGCAGCGCGGTGTGGCCGCGCATGCATAATTACTACATAGGTTGATAGGAACGACGGGAAACAACCGTGCTTTGCCACAACACTTGATTCAGAAGCCATGGGGTGTTTATTGCTATATGTTGTATTCATCTTTAGGGTACAAAGCTCCCCCCCCCCCAAAAAAAAAAAAATAAATCAAGCCTCATAAACCAGAATATGCAGTCATCTTCACTCCTCCTCCTCATGAAACCTAACCCGAAACACTCATCTCTCTCATATGTATCAGGACTTGTTGATGTTCGTAGCTTGAGTTATCTGTTTTAGTAAGAAACGTAAACAAATTAGAACTCGGTTTCTGTCCTATCCACCAAGGATACTCCTGGTAATCCAGGATTTATGAATTGGTTCGCCATCAGTCTTTGGCTGTTGGTGGTCACTGAGGACAATCTTGCTTTATGGATTTGCTGAAGGGGAAAAAAAAAAGAAAAAAATATATATATTTTATTTTCCTTAAGGAATGATAAATTCCCATAAAACGATGAGGAACCAGACATGGAACCCATGGAGTTCATTGTGAGATTCTTATCACAGTAAAGTATGAGAAAATTGTAAAGTCTTGCTTCTCTTAGCATTATTTAGTATGTCGGTAAAAATGAGATTTGCAATATTTTGATATATATATATATATATTTTTATTTGTTGCTTTGCTTGACCAAGTAAACCTTTGTTCGGTCATGAAGGTCTTTGGTTGACCAACGTATGTCTCGGAGCTTCTGGGTCTTTCGGTGAGGTGGGTGGTGAAGACCACTAATCAGTGTGCTCAAGATGAGAAGATATCGTCTTAACGTGACAAGGAGAACATCCAAACCCTGATCGGCTAGGAGGTATAAAACATTTGAGATACCCTTTGTCAGTGAATTTACGAAAGTTTGGGTTCTTCATAGAAGCGAAAGGTTGGGAGTAAGAACGGGACTTGGAGACAATTATTGCCAGCAATCCTCCAAACTTCAACCTCTGAAATCCCCTCTGTTACACTCCTTCCAGTTTTCATTTGAATAAATTAACTTCTAATTAGTTTTTTTTTTTATGTCATTCAAAATGAGGTCTCTCCGGTGGCAGCCGGTGATGCCTAATCCTTAAGGGTGTCGCTGAATCATTTGTAACAGCCCTATCCTCAACGATCAAAGTCTGTTACGCTACTTCTTGTAATTCCGTTTAGACCGGGAATCATTCTTATTTGAAATATATTTCTGTGTAGCGTTGTCTTCTTCTTGGCAAAGGCGGCCTGTCATGTTAATGGTTGACTCGACAACGTCTCGCTTGCCTTTTGGATCCTTCAGCGTGTAGACGGCACGATAAAATGTTTGATCGCTTCAAACTTGCCTCGAACAAAAAAACGCAGCTTACATCAAACATTCCGAAATAACATTTTAAGACGTCTGGTGTCGCAACAGTGGATCAACGCGCTTGAAGGATGCACGATGCTTTAATGACATCGAATTAATTAATTGCGACTGTCGCTTGACGGAGTCCCTTTTTCGAGAGGAAACTTGCACGTGTTCCTCGGTGGAATCGTTACGGCGAATACGATATCCAGCTTGAGCGGCGGATTGTGTTTCGTCAACAATCCGACCATAGGCTGCTCGACGAGCCGGACAGCTGTATGCATTAGGTTCGACATATCAGCCGCTGCTCGTAATAATGTAACTGACTCATGTAGTCAATTAGTCCACGCTGGTGTTTGGTTACAAATTATACCGCAGATCAGCAGACCAAAGAAAATAGTTGTTTTCCCAAATAACAATTGTCAGGTCCAGCATCGGCTGAAGAAATGAAAGGTTTCAGCGCCAAGCGACGATTGCTGCTTTTTTATTTTCCGTATTTTTTTTTTTATTTTTTTTTATAGCCATTGCTATAAAAGATATTTTAAAATCTGAGAGTAAATTGATAGCGTTCCAAATTTTAATGTTTATTATTATTATTTCTAATTTTTTTTTCTCCAAGTAGGCCCAGTGTTTTGTTGACTTATCCAGTGTCGCATAATTTTTTTTTTTTTTTTTTGTGTTCTTCCACAAAGAAGAAACCGTTATCAGTAAGTGGGCAATTGGTGAAGGGACTTCAGTTGATGGAGGAGACCAAGGTGGAGGGACTCTGACTGTTCATGGGTGGTTCCCATCATGTGTAAATGAAATGTGTAGTGGTTCCCAAATATAACATCTTACACTTTGGTACGTAAAATCTTGTTAAGGTGTCTATAGATTGATAGAAGCAAAATACATGTAGTAGAAACCCAATTTGTAAAGCATGGGATCAACCACCTGAACTCCTTCTTCTCGGGGTCTGCATGATTATTCCTCCACCTTCTCCTTTAAGTTACTGCAAGTAACTATTGGAAGAAGGGCAGATAACAGACCATTGATAGGATAGTTCTGCCACATTATGCCATAGATCTCGGGCCCAGCTCAGTAAAACAGTCCATTTTAAAACCAGATACCTTCAAAACAATTATATTTATTGAGTAACAAGGAACCTCGTCTGCATTTAGTTTTAATAGCTCAACTTTTGTGATGATGGAGGTTCCATTGCGGAATCTGGTGGATCAGGCTCGGCTGTTGAATTCTCGAGGTGATCATTGGGTTTCTGTAGCCGAGAATGATCACATCGGGGGCAAAACTTGGTTCAAACCGGAGCCCAGATGAAATACATTGTAACTTGTTCCCCAGGACCGTAGCCATCTCCGCTCTCGCCCATGAAATGATAGGTGGTACGGTGTTGGCCCTCGCTTTGGATTTTCTTAGGTTTAAGTTCTTCGCAGCAGTTTTAATGTGCAGAATATTTAATCCAATTCCACCTCCTTAACCGCAAGCTTCAATCAGATCTTCTCCCCGATTCCAAGCCTGAGAAGTTAATCGCTTTGTGAATGGTTTAGCCAGGATAGCAGCTGCGTGGAGCTTTTGTTTCATGTTTGGCACGAGAACCTCACACATGTATCATACAGACCAAGGATCGTGGATAACAATATCTGGCAAACAAGCTGTTTTTTTTTTTTTTTTCTTCTCATCATTTGCAAGAAAAATGAAGCAACAAGAAACAATTTGTTCCTAGACTAGCGTATTATGTGTGTTTTTGAGCGATGTCACCTAATGATCACACATTCAGTTGGTGAAATTCGTGGAAAAAAAACTCCAGAATACATTAAGTGTCGGATAACAGCTGCGTTCTAGAGGTTCCTTGACCGTTTTTTTTGCTTGTTAATAGAAATGTTGAACAGTTATTACAAATATGATGAAATAAAAAAAGATTCCGGTGTCAACCCGTGACCTGCAAACTTGTTTTGCCACTTTTTATATAAACATTTAAATTTAAAAAATAGCGGGCGTTCTGCTGTTATAGATTGTTAGTATCAGATTAAATATTAATTTTTTTAAAAAAAAAATATTGTACTATTTTCTTTGATTTTTTTTTTTTGATTTTTTTTTTGCATAATGTTTTAAGGCGGCTGGATGTTAATCTCTGTTTTCTTAGCCTTTTTTTTTTTGCGGCAAATGATAGGCTCCCCCAGCCAGACTCTCTTCTAATGAAAGTCTATGGAGGAACGGACTTCATTAGCATTGCCATAAAGCATCAGCTCAGTGTGGTGTTTGAGCCGGGAAAGTCACCCAAAATATCACATGACTGACAGCAATGGCGGCCTCCAGGTCTGCAGATAAAGGGAGTTTATTTGGACAAATGAGATAAAACCAGGTTTTTGCCGATGTTACCCTACATTATTATGTATATAGGGATGGTGTTTATGCTAAAGGACATTTTTTTGACCCCCCTTTACAGAAACTATTTTTCCAGCATGCTTTAAATAATTTATTAGTGGTAAATGTTGTCCTTAGTCAATGAACAGGAAAACCACAAAGAACAATTTCAGTGAACTCCTACTCAGGAGAAAAATAAATAAATAAAAATACTAAACGTGTTCCAGGAAAAAGAACAGCTCCCCCAACGCGTTGAGTTATGAAAGTGAAAGTTTTAAAAACACTGTAGGAGCCTTCATGCGTGTGAAGAAAATGTTCACATGTTGGCCTCCCACCCGCCTCACCCGGGGATCCACCTTGTGGTGCTCCTCTTCAGAGAGTTTCGAGGTGGCCGCGTGCGACAATGTAGACCTCCATTGATTTGACAGCTCCTTGGGCCATTTGGCGGAGATCAAGGGGTCTCCGTAACTGGCCAAGGGTCCCCACCGTCCTGCATAATGCATCTGCATTAGCCGGGACAGTGCAAAATTAATTGGGACTGTATTGCAAAAACTGGGACAGTTGGATGTTACAGTATACCATATTCTTCATTTTTCTTATGAAAAGGTTTGTCTATGAATTTCCACGTCATTTTAAGTCATTGTTAACTTTTTCTTTCTTGAGGTCTTATTTATGTCATGCACTACTTATTTTGTCCTGTTTGCCCTTTGTACAGCGCCGCAGAATATGATTGCGCTACATAAATCAATCTGTAATCAAAGTATACATCTATACAGTGATCATTCCAAAAAAAAAAAAAAATGATATTATTAATTTCCAACATGTTAACGACTCAAAGCCCAGCCGTCAAGCCGATGTTTCTCTGCGTGTTTGGCAGGTTTAGACGGTTTAGTAAAAAGCCGAATGCCATCATCAGCTCTGGAGTCTGTGGCTTAATCCGGAGTCATGGCGTGTGTTAAAAGTGAGATCCCTCAGGTGCTTTTATTGTGGTTTAACACACTCGCCTCCTACATTTCTCCCCCCCCCTCTATCTTCACTGCCGGTGATCTCAGCCTCTGACATGCGCAAAGAGACGCCATCGCCTGCATTAGATACGCGTGCCTAATCCTCCCTCTCCCTGCAGTCCCGTGCTGCTCGTTTAGGTACGTTGGGTATCTGATGAAACTTCTTCATTCTACCTTTAACACACGGCTACGCGGGGGGGGGGGGGGGCAATGAATCAGCTTGACCTTGTAGAAATTAACCCTTTACGGGATCCATCAAGCAAAGACGCCGTCACCCTTACCCCGGCAAGCCTTTGGTATAGTTATTTACTGGTTTATATACGGTGGCGTTACGCAGTGGTGCAGCTTGTGCGCGTAACGCCAGGAAGGACCCACAGCAGGTTCTGCCCATAAAATCCCCTGCGAAATTTCAGCGCAAGGACAGCGCACCGAGTGCGCGGCGTCTCCGTCTGTAATCACACCGCGGAATAACGGGTTTGAAATCGCCGTTGTAGAGAGTGCAATGAACAGAATGGTTTAAAAGGGGGTTAGGGGGGCATTAGACAAAATAAATGTATCCTTCTCACCCCACCCTTATTTGGTCAGGGGAATAAAAGACTCAAAATCGTGGTATTTCCAAAAAAAAAAAAAAAGCTTTTTTTTTTTTTTTTTGTTCTCGTGAATTGGAAGAGAAATGAGACAAAACCCTGGACTCGTGCCAAGGAGCGACTGCAGCCTGAGAATGTGGAAATGCAATCCTTTGCCACACTAATACTTTGAATCAGAACCGTTTGGGAGAGAGAAGGAACGTGCCCAGAATGAAAATGGCTATGGACCCCGCTGGTAGTGCCGGCAGGTCCTAGACGCACGCTTACACAGGGGCTGGTTTATATTATATATATATATATATATTTTATTATTATTCCTACGCTCCCTCCATTGTAATAGAGAGCCTTCACCATTCACATTTTATTCTGGTTGCAGCATAATAACCTTTAACTGGTACCAGATCTCCATTACAATCGATATATTGGGTTCCTTCCCTTTTCATCTTTCCTCCATTTGCCAAAACGTTAGCAGAATATTATTCATGGAAAGTAATATATAAGTCCAAGTTTCCATTATATTGGGTTTCACAATGCACACAATCCTAGTAATCCTAGTTACCCTTAAATGTCATCTGCGGGGGAAAACAATTATATCTGAAACAAAACATTGCTATCCACAGGTTTTGTATGTTGTATGAGCGATATATTATAAAAAAAAAAAACGTTTATAATATATCGCTCTTATATCAAAAGACCGAAGATATGTCTATAAAACGGAAAAGGATAGGGTTTTTTTTTTGTTGTTCTTTCAATAATAAACTCATGGAGACATTTTAGGGACGGGTGGGCATTAAAAGCCCTAGATTTGTTGTCCAGCTAAGTTCCAATGTATAGGCAGATGTCTTCAGGCATAATGAGGACTGCTTATCAGTGCGATGCATTCACAATGTCCATTGCTTGGGTTAGATTGTCCATCTGGTGGCCACGGACCCCCCTGCTTATCAATGAGCATCCATCTGGAAAGCAATGCCCCATGATTTCATACCCTTCCCACCTTAAGACCATGTAGGACCGTGCTTGGACCAAGGAGAAGATCCCAATGTTTCCTTTTTATTTTGTCCCCCTGCCCCCCCATAGGGATCCATTTACAAGTCTTTAGCCTCCAACCCTGGATTTGTCAACATGGCGTCCTACGTCATATGGTTTTTCAATCTGTTCTTGTTCATGGATGAACCTTCGTTGTCAAATGTGAATCCAGTCGATTATTTCCAAATCCTGCCGTGACCTTGTTATTTTTATCACGCCGTGTTTAGGATGGGAAAGTATCGGCCAAAAGCGGGGTGTTCGGTTGAACCGATGACCGCAGATTACAACCAAGTATTAATTTCGAACATATTCTTGATTTATAGAGTTGACCTCGACCTCTTCCTTTGAAGATTGCAGTGGCTTGCTTTGTTGTGATCTGTCTGCTCTTCGGTTAATTTGTGTGTGTGTGTGTGTGTGTGTGTGTGTGTGTGTGTGTGTGTGTGTGTGTGTGTGTGTGTGTGTGTGTGTAGGCATGGTCTGATGGTCTCCGATAATCCCAAACCCCCAGCGGAATAAAGTAGTTGATTTGTTACTGAATCTCATTAAAATAAAGAAGCTGTCTGGTGTGTGTGTTTTTAATTTTTTATTTATGAAGCCTGTAGGGGTTTTTTTTTTTTTTAATTTAAGACCCATAAGGAAAGACCTTGAATAGAGTAATATAATATTATAGGCAGTGGCCTTTCATGAAGCCTAATAAAACTCTTAATAATAATAATAATAAACAAAAAAAAACTCTACCACTCAACACTCTGCGTAACGCAACAGTTACGGCCGTATAGTTTTGCTGTGTATATTTTAGTTTATTTTTCCCGCTTAATTTGAAGACTTTAACCTTAATTATTCACAGATTTTGTATTTTTCTTAATTTCAAAAAAAAAATCCTTAACGCCTTTATTAATACCACCAGTCGGATGTTGCTAATATCCAATTGGTTTGCGAACGAAGGTCTTATGAACTTTATGACCCTGAGTCTCTGACCACGCACGGTAAAAGTGGAGTTAAGAACCCCCTAAGAGGTCTTTTTTTGGTTAGGTTTTGGTTCTAGCTACCTCGTTACGTTTTAGTAGATATAACGTGGTGTTACTTTCACGCACTCAGATTGTTTTCTTCTGTGAGCAAGTTCACGATTTAACAAATTAAATCTCTGATATTTTTGAGCCTTGTTTGGGGCTGTTGACTTTGTTTTTATAAATCCCCAGACCAAGCCACAAGACGTTATAGTTATACCCGATAACATTGACAGAAAGTAGTCACCCGACCAAATTCATCTCCTGCCAAGTTGGTGTATTTCTGGTTTTGGTTGGAAAATCCTCGATCGAGCCGCTTCTCCTGCCGGTCCGTGTTGACACAACCTGGTCACGCATTAGAGTCATGTAGATGACGCCTGTTGGACACATCAGTGTCTTGCCATCTGCTCTGCCCATTCCCTTTTCTGCCCCAGTGTTGTTCCTTCATATCAAGAGGCTTCTTAAGAGGGGGTATTTAGGAGGTGTATTACATGATAATTTTGCTTTTCATCCATATTGAAATTGCCCATAACTAATTACCATAATTACCAGTTTTATCTCTTACTGTCCATTGTAGTCCTCGTTCTTTTGTTCTTTACCATTTTTGTCCTCCTTTGCAAGCTGTAGCTCTTAGCCGAACCACTACTGCTCTTGTGTGCATCTGCCTACAGCGCGTCAATATCTCATGTAAGCTCATTATTCAACGGGGGCTCGCGTATTGCTGTTAATATCGATCCAACCTGCATATAACGATGCCAACAGAAACCCAAGACCGTGTTTGCCAAAGCTGCGGCTCTTCTCCTCCAGTGATTTGTCTCGATAGCGCTACGGGTCACTCCTGTAGGTAATAACTATAATTCTCTGCTACAGAATTGAGCCGAATCTCTTTAGGGAGCGTTACAGGAGACAAACATTCTGTTATGTGACGGAGAAGAGGTATAAGAGAAGTTTTTACGTAACCTGCCTCTCCGGCTGCGACAGTTATACACAATATTATGGCAATAAAAGCAGCTGCTGAACCTTGTTTATTTTCCTTTTTTCCTTTCTCTTGGCCATTAAACACTCTTTATTCCTCGTTGTCTACTTATGAGGCCTCCAGGAATGCCACGGGCTTTACCTTAATCAAAATGTGTTGCTTCAGGTTTAGCGAGTTCCTATTCTTATGGGGGAGGGATGGGGGTCAGGATAAAATTGTTGAACAGTAGCTAATCCACTCAACAAAGGCTTTGGTGTAGTCATAAAAGCCGGCTCTTTGGTAGTGATGTCCTACGTATGTAGCGTTTGGCCCATTCAGTAGACTGTTCTGGAAGTTCCCAGTATGGCAGCTGGTCGCTGTGCCTACAAGGAAACATTTTGCTGTTGGAGAATTCCAAGTGGAATTTAGAACTTCTCCTCCAAAGCCAGCTTCTTCTCATTTTGCCATTTACATGGAAGAGAAGCCTCCATCCATTGTCTCCCCCAGCATGGTTCCCAAATGAATAGGTAAGCCTACGCCACCATGTGCTGTTCAAAAGCATCAAAACCTCTCTTGATCAATAGTTTTGCTACCAAAATTAAAACATCTAAAATATCTCTTCTCTTTTATACATAGGCTGTCATTTTAAAAGATAAAAATAAAACCGATCGGTTGTCGTTGGCTGATGTCATCTTATTGCCCAAATGGGAAAGCTTAGGTAGACGAGAACGATCGGCTGAATGAGAAACGAACAAATTAGATGAATGCGTATTATTTCAAAACGAGCATCATGGACGGCATCAGAAATTTTCCATCGTCTGTAATAACGCCAATTACTTTGGCAATTGATTTTGCCATAATTTGTTTAGCACAATCCTGCTTCGGGCTCCCGTCTGGGCTGATAAGAACGAGTTCCCGGCTCGTTTGCCACGTCTAGTGAAGTCTGTACAGGATGTCGGGGCTTCCAAAATCATTTTGAGCCATTAAAAACCCTTACCCCTGGGAGAGGCAAAAGTGTGTGTATATATAGATATATATATATACAGGGCCGGCCCAAGACAAAAATGCCGCCTGGGGCGAAGTTAAAATGCCGCGCCCCCCCCCCCCATTATCTGCCGCTCCCCCCCCCCCCGTACTACCTTTTAGCAGTCCTGCGGCGAGTCTCCCCGCTCAGTCTCGGTGCGGCTTGTAATGCTGAGAGACAGAAATGACGCCATCTTCCGGCGCTCAGCATTACAAAGCCGGCACCGAGACCGAGCTAGAGGGCTCACAGAGGAGAGAGAGAGAGGGGCGCCGAGCGGGTACTGACAACTTGGTAAGCGAAAAAACCACTCGGCACCCTCTCTCTCTCTTCTCGGCTTTAAAAAAACAAACAAAAAAAAACGGCTTGGGGCAGCAAGGTGCCGCCCCTTCCAAAGTGCTGCCTGGAGCGGTTGCCCCACTTGGCTCCATTGTCGGGCCGGCCCTATAATATATATATATATATATACACACACAGAGAGATATATATCTATATATAGAGAGATATATTTTAATATGTATATATATATCAATTTATTAGATCTGTTTAGTCCTCCATTTTTCTTTTTAATGCCCAATTTTCAGAGACGTCGATGCATTTTACTTCTGCTTCATTGAAGTCCCTCCCCTGGCTGCGTCTGCTGAAACCAGGGAGCCATTAGTGTGTAAACCTCTTGCGCATGCTCAGTAGCACACGCACTGAACCTGCAGCCAATCGCAGTGATGCTTGCAACAACCAGAGTTGACATGGCATGTATGTGATCAGCTCCCTTGCATGGGAGTTCTACTGAGCATGTGCAAGGAAGTGTACCCCGGTATGCTTCCTGCTTTCAGTAGAGGCAGCTGGGGGAGGAGTTAAACAAGATAAGGGAAATCCAATCACTAAAGAATATCTACAAGCCTTTAATATGCGTTTATCACCTAAATAGGTCTTCTTCTAGTGATGTTTTATAACAAACCTTCATTTTCCTTCCTTTTTTTTTTTTTGGCCACATTGAATTTTTATTTTTACTAAAACACGCTTCTTTCGACGCTCTGTGCAGAACGTTATTTAGGTAGTGCTGCCTCATTAACAGTTGGTACGCTTTTTACTATTGCTCTTAAATTCCCTTCGTTCAGTTTTCCCAAGCAGCCCTGTCGCGCCTTTTTTTTCTCTCTATTGTACAAATTCCATCATTCGTTCCAACGAAGCTTGCGCATGCTTCATGGTGCTTAATGGCTTCACCATGGATGGGACTTGAATTAGATCAGACTCAATGACTTTCTCTTGCAAACGTCAGTTCTGTAAATATTATATATACACACCACGAATGCCTCGGCGCCGGGGTTTGACGCTTCCTTTTCAGAAGGTACCTACAGACTCTATAGCACCAAAAAATGTATATATTTATTTTAACTACTTTTTATTATTTTTATATACAAACAAAAGTCTTGAGTGTGTCCCTTATCAGGACTAAGTAATGTGCCCGGAAAAACCAGGGTTGTTAGGAGATATAACGCATGGAATGTTGAATGAATTCAGTTATTTTTATTGTCATAATTACAGAAAAAATAATCAATTTTAAAAAAAAAAAAAAGTGTGTTCTGTTGGGTCTAATTCCGTTTAACGCGGAGGGCTATTCTTCCTCGCTGTAAAGTGGCCGTTTCACCGGTATAAACAGGAGAAAATTCCTCGATGGATTATAGGATTAAAAAAACTGCAGGGAGAGTCAAACCTCTTCCTTGAACTGAAGACCCGCGGGATGGGAGAGGAGTTCTCCAGCTTGTTTGTCACTCGAGTTGTTTTTTCGCTGTTAATTAAAGAAAGTGATTGAAAAATATTTCAGGGGATTAGACGCTCGTTAGCACGGGGCGATCAAATAACAAAGAATACGGAACGTACTTGACCATTCTTGTTGGAACGTGATTTTACGCGCCGGTTTTCTGTAGTACGGGGAGGATAGAGATTTTTAAATGAAGTCCTAAACGGGGAGATTTTGTGTTTTAAGGAGCTTCGTATTCACACGCTGAGAATAAAGTATCGGGTCTGATATCACAGGCCCAGGGGGAAATGGGGCAACAATCTTTATCAACTAGGTTTCTTTTGCAGGGAGGGCTGGTGCCTTCTGGCTCAGGAGAGCAGACACAGATGAGTGCCCCCCCCCACCCACCCAGTAACATACACGCTAGCACACACTCACACTAACACCTACACATAC
>VKOC01000639.1:80965-131516 GCA_009364415.1 Spea multiplicata
ACATACTCACACTAAGACCTGCACACACACACACACACTCACACTAACACCTACACATATACGCTAGCACACATACTAACACTAACACCTACACATACACCCTTATGCTAGCACACACATACTCACACTAAGACCTACACATACATGCTGGCACACACGCACACTAACACCTACACTGAAACCAAAAGCGAAAAGGGGGAACTACCACTCATTAAGGGGAAAAAAAAAATCCTATTCGCTTGTTCCTTTTCTTTTAAAATCTTAACTTTATGTGTTAAGCATAAGTTTACTTCCTAAAAACCAGCCTGAAAGGGAACATATTCCAAAGTCTTTTTTTTATTTATTATTTTATTTAATGCTCTGTAATAAGTGCCGAGCATTACGTGTACAAACCTGAAAATAAAAAACTAACAACTTCTGGAGGGGGGGGAATCCCTGTCCTATCTTGAAATCCAGAATGCAGAATAATAAAAAAAAAAAAAACCTTTGATATAAACAGCGTGGGGTTTAACCCTTTGCATGTTGAGGTGCTGGCGGCGTGATATGAACTTCTCGTGCCCTCCGTCACCGGAGGAGTTACAGTAATATAATCCTGCGCCCTTAAGTCGCGATCGTGTCAGTGTATCTGTTCTGTGCATTAATCATTTATTGTGTAACGTTGTAATGTACAAGGCATTGAAGACCCGCCGTATAAAAGCGGAGTGCTTCTCTCCAACGAGGCAGAATTTATTGATTTACGCTCCGCTAAGCGATGGTTCTGCTGCGCGGACGGACGATAACCGGGAATCGAAACCTCCTTTTCTCGACTTGTTACTTTTAAGTTCTCAAAGAGTCCGTTTTTTCCCCCACCAGGCACCCTTTGTTGGCACCGAAAGGGTCCCCCGCGTGGATTTCCACGGCGTGAGGCCTTCGTTACAGTACCAAGTCGTATTTCAAGTGCGGCTGGGGTCTGTCCAATCCACTTTCCTCTAAGAGCATGGCTTCGATATTGATTTTCTCATAACAGCCGCCATATGTTTAACTCAAGAAACCGTAGCCGCGTTACACGAGCTCGCCGGCGTTTGTAACATTGATTGGCAAACCCGTGAGCGGGATAAGTGATCTGATGCGGCCGTACGCGGATTATACCCCTGACTTACTTTTACTCGAGGAAAATACAACCGACTTCATCCTTCGCTCGCGTTTTCGGGAGGGAGGAAGGTTCTGCAATGTTCTTTTTAACCGTTTCTGACTCTACATTTTGTTAGATTGCATCTGCCCCATACAATAATTGGTTTTAGCTAAACTTACACACTTTGGGTGTTATTCGCTAAACTGTGAGTCGGAGGCAGTTCAGCGTTCCTGAGCTCGATACGCGTTACGAGGACCCGTACCCTACCCTAGCAATGTTCTCATGTAAGGATGGCTGAGCGGACCTTGCCTGATGCATAGCTAGATCTTCAATGAAATCTCACTGGTTTTCACATACTTGCCAAGGGTCCCAGATATGGCGGCACAGTCCTGATTTGGAATCCGCCCTCCTCCTGTCCTCTGCAGTTGCTCATGTCCTTCCTCTCTGTGGAATGTGAGTATTAAAATAATGGCCGTACGGCAAGCCAGATGGTAAGCTGGGTCAGTCGTTGGTCTCGTCTTAGATCCAGGAGCCATATGCCTAACCCATGCATGTCTAAACTCCCTCTGCCACTTCTGATGGGAGGCGGTTCCAGTTATCTACCACCCTCTCAGTAAAGTAAAAGTTCCTATCATTACACTTAAGCCTCTGAACCTCTAATTTTAGTATTAACATAATGAAGAGTAAATCTTGCATGGAGTTGAATGTTGGTTCTCCCCCCTTTGTTAATACGCAGTCCCTTTAAATCTTTAATTACTAGCTTTCTGTAGCTGTCAAAACAAAGCAACCATAAAAAAAATAAAAAATAGAGCGAACATGTAGAAGCGGCCCGTCCCCGACAATGCCTCTATTCACCGGGATTTTCCAGACTGACGTCACAAACCCCCCTACTTGTAACTAAATATAATTTACTAAACATAGGGCACTTCTTAAAGAGCTAAAAGCAATCCGGGACGGAAAGCAACAAATTCACTTTATGTAATTGTTTTGTTTTTTCTTTATTCTGAATTATATTTTCTAAATCTTGTATTATTATTATTACTGTTGTTTTATATAGCGCCATCATATTCCGTAGCGCTGTACAATGGGTAAACCGGACATAACAAGTAATAGATAACATAATAATTTGACAGTAACAGAAACAGGTGAGGAAGGTATCCTCCGAAGGCATTTCTGGGGCGTTTCATGCAAACTCCCACGATGCCCCAGCGAAGAGGCGTTAGATGCAGGAAGTCGATACGCACTTCCTGTCCTCCATGTGCTGGAACAAGATGGCTGCTCTCATGTGCACCACATTAAAAAGACTAGATTTTTTTGTATTGATACCTAATGTGTAAAAAATAAAATGATTGTGCGGGGCCAGTCTAGCCACCGGGTTAAGTGACGCCCGGTGAGCGCTGGCCAACTGCACCTGCCGACGTACCTTTACTGGCAATATGGGTGTGCGTCCACTCACCGTGTACAAGCCGAGTGCGGCTGCAAGTCCCGCTGTCGTTTTAAACCCCGGCCCGGCCCTGGTGTGTGTCATGCCCCTTTTTTGAAGGCAGTAAGGGCTGGTGATCCGCCATCTACCCCAATAAAAAAAATTCTAAATTAAAGCGTATTAAGCACACATGGGATAGACTCCTGAATCTAAGACGAGACCAACGACTGATTAAGGTTTGAGTCTTTACAGCAGGAAAAACGGGCAGACTAGATTGGGGGCCGGATGGGGCCGATTTGTTGGCAGATGTCTCTTCAGATTGATGGTGACCCAACTCAAGATAATGCGGTAAAGCTCATAAATTCTCTTAATTCCAAATAAAATGTTTACATTTCGTAGAGTAAAAATTGGTTTCTTTTAGCCTTGTAGAATCATTTGGATTTTTCTCTTCACAGAACACTAAAGAAAATATTACTTTAAAACAAATAACCCCCTTTTATATTGTATTGACCATTATGTTAAATGTATATATCCAAATACACCCTTAAATAAAATGTAAAAATTCTTTAAAAAGACTCCTCTGTCTTCTACGATGTAAAATGAAATGGAACTCTTATGGTGAAGACTGTTCCTTATTTGTGGCTAGAACAGGACAATGGTGATTTTTGTTCTGTATTATCTTCGTGGCTTCGACCCTTTTACCTACGATTATTATTATTATTTTTTTTTATTATTTTTTTTTTAACAAACTTGCTGATTGAGGACTAAGGCTGCCTTTCAATTGTCTCTGCGCAGAAGCAGCGCCGTAATTAACTCATCCAAACAATCAATGGTTCACCATTTCTTTTAGGGTTTTTTTTTTTTAGTTTTTAGTTTTTGGGGGTTTTTTTAGCGTGATTAGAATATGAAAATGAATAGCACAATAGTGCAGATGTTTTAAAATCACAGCAGACAGCAATTAGTGACATGGGAACCAGCTGCTTATCTCCCCAGATAAAGCCTCTTAATGGCGAATTACACTTAAGGAGCCATTAACCAGATGGATCTGCAAATGATTTAAACAAAAAAAAAAAGAGCACTATTCTCTTTGATTTTTTTTTTAAATAATGTGCATTTTTTTAAACGTGCGTTTGTTATATCTTAATGTATATATATCAACGTACGTGGTGCATATTTATACACACACAGTACGTTATTTATTAGGTTCTATAATGCCGTCTTATTCCTACGCTGTTGATCTGTTTGTAAATATAGTTGTCTACATATAATGTAAAGTCTCAAACCTTAATCAGTCGTTGGCCTCGTCTTAGATTCAGGAGCCGTATGCCTGTCCCATGCATGTTTAATGCCCTCACTGTATTAGCCTCTACCACTTCTGCCGGGAGGCTGTTCCACTTATCTACCACCTTGATGTTGGCCTAAATGGGATCTTGAGCCCTGCACAAATGTGACAATTGTGTTTGATACATTGTGTCCAGATGACAGGACTTGGGGGGGGGGGGCAAGAGTAGGCGGGATCTAAGGCCGGGAGTGGGTGGAGCCAGGCAGCAGTCCGTAGCCGGCAGTTAAACATACCGACCTGGAGTCCCGGCTATCATTTCTTGGGCCTCCAGGGAAATTATAGAGAATTTCTTTTAACTGTGACATAAGTCTCTCTCTAAATGCTGACCAAGACCAGATGCCACCATGCAATAAAAGTCACAAAATCTATATAGAGTTCCATATATATATAAAACGAGAAACATTCCGACATTTAAATGTTGTGATTGACCGTCTTGGATACCCCCGCTGCACTCAAAGGGTTAAGCAGAAGGGACAAAAGGTCGGCGGTTGCGTTTCCCTCGTATATTTGGAAGAGATAGCTCTGTTGTATTCATCACAGATGATTTATCACTTGTTCTGTACATATTTGGCATGAAATGCGTTGGCCGCATCAGGTGATTATTTTTCTGCCTAATCCCCATGAGTCACCACGCTAAAAATATCCATATAAGTGCTGACTACGTTTATTTTGCTGGAACCATTAAATCTATATGTCTTTATCTGAAGGCTTTATGTGAAATATAACTATTTGAGCGCCTTTAACACACAGCGTATACTATGTATCCTCACAATAAGCTACGGCATATTCCATATACATTTAAAATATCATTTTTTTTCATTGAATTAGGTAAAAAAATAATTGTGTTTTTAATATACCTGGGAGCTCTCTGGGTTTGACCTGGAGTCTCAGGTTCAGGTTTTCTTGAATGGAAGCTTCCCAAGAGAAGACATTACCTTGTTTCACACACTACTCCCCAGGCACGGAAAGGGTTAACATTGCACCGCCGTCGGTCGCGCTCTATATTTTTCAAATCCGTTTCCAGTCATCGTTATGATTTACAGCGGCTGCTTAGAAAAAAAATAAAATTGCCATCTATATGTTTTATGAAACTGTATCCATGACAACTGGGGAATGAAACGATTTCCAAATGCTCTACATGGTAATGTCCGCCTAGCTGTAATTTAATGGGTTTTCTAATCCATAAATTCTCAGAACGTACTTCATTGACTTCATTGTCGCGTCATTCCGGAGATTAGCAGAAGACAGGGATGCTGGGTAGACGCATACGGTTATCTTATGTTACCATGCCACCGGTGTAGATAGTGTTTTATTATGTATATATATATATGTATTTATGCCTTCCGTCCTACAATGATCATGTCTGAATCGTATATGGAGGCAAATCACTTAAAAGTATAATTGAAATTTGTCACATTGAATTTTTTTTAATTACTCAAATATTTTGCCGCAGATACTCATGTGTTTTTTTTTTTTTTTTTTTTTTTTTTTTTTTTTTTTACGTAGATGCATGAAAAGTTTCCAAAGCGTCCTGCTCTGCATTTTGACTCTGGCATCAGTCCCGATATCACCAGTGACACCTTAAAACCAAAGCACCAGCAGAAAGGCAGCCAGCTCCATCACGACTGGGTAACGAGCTCAGACACCGGAGCAACACCACAGAGTTGCTTTTTGGATGCTGAACCCAACAAAGAGCCCTCTAGTATTACCAAGAGTCCAAATACAGAAGTGGGGTCTTCGTTTCTCAAGTCTCAGTCAAAAAAATCGAACGGGAGTAGTCCCTGGAGTCAGCTGTCCAGTGCAAAGGAGATCTCAACTTCCAGTGCAGTTTCATCACCAAGTAACGTTGTGTCATCATCATCATCGTCATCTTCGTCTACCAATTCTGGGGAAAGCAATGGACTTTCGCAGTTAGAGGACCAAAAGAATGGGTTGATGGAGCCACCAGAACCACCCACTGTTAAGAGAAAGGTTGGTAAAAAAGACTTACATCAAGCTGCACAAGTAACTGAGCTTGAGTGGGTCAAAGGTAATCAAAAATCAGTTGATGCCAAAAGTCACGATTCTTCAGAAGCTAAAAAGGACAGTCGTCCCACAGACAACAATTTATTGGTGGCTCAACGGCAGGATAACGCCTCTGTCAATGCTAGTGAAAGTGACACGAGCCATGTGCGGATCACAATCCCAATTAAATCTACATCAATGGATCCGCCTGGGAACAAAAGGAAGAAGAAACAGTGTGTGAAAACTAACATGGACAAAAAGTTCCAAGAGGACCAGCCTGCGGGACGACTGGTAATTAACGAAACAAGTAACCAAATGAATGGTCAAGGCAACAAGAAAGACAATCGTCTTTTGAAACAGGCCAAGCTTTCTGGCAATGATTTGTCATCAAAGCTGCAGGAAGAAAATGGTACTGGCGGAAAAACGTTCATCAACAGCATGACGCGACCTCAAAAGTCGTCTACTCCTCCAGTTTCAAAAGCCATTTTGGAAAATGTGAAATCAAGACCATCGCAATTACACCATCCTAAACTTGCAGCCAAGAAGAGATGGACATGCGGGAAACCCAAAATAAACTCTTCTCACGAGAATTCCGGCCAGTTGTCTGAAAAAATTGTGGTTGAGCCCCCGTCGGCTTACCCAATTACTCCATCTAGCCCTCTTTATACCAATACAGATAGTCTTACGGTGATTACTCCGGCGAAGAAGAAAAGGGGTAGACCAAAGAAACAACCACTGCTTACCGTTGAGACTATTCACGAGGGAACGTCAACTAGTCCTATAAGTCCAATAAATAGAGAGTTCTCTGGAATAAAGAGCAGGAAGGGCAGGCACGATGTCTCTGAGCTTGTCCAAATGACACCCAATATGGATAAATCTATCAACGAGCTAGATATACACAAAAAAGTTGGGAAGCTCGGAGTGCTTGATAAGAAAACAATTAAAACGATCAATAAGATGAAAACTCTCAAGAGGAAAAATATTTTAAACCAAATTTTGTCTTGCTCGAGCAGCATAGCCTTGAAGTCAAAAACCCAGCCCCAGACAAACGCAATAGCAGCTGTTACCACAACTCTAGATGCCAGATTAGGCAAGCAGATCAATGTTAGTAAGAGGGGAACAATCTACATTGGCAAAAAAAGGGGAAGGAAGCCAAGGACAGAGCAGACCCCTCCACAAACCGAACGCAGAACAGCCATTAAACAGACAAGGCCTGTCTCTAGCCAGCCTGAAAACCCATCAGTGCCTTCAAACTTGCAGTCACTTGCGGCATCTACACCAGCATCTTTTCATACACTTAGTACACAACTAATGGGCTCTAATGGGAACCTTAGCCCCGCCAGCACTGATACAATATTTTCAGATTTAAAAACTATGCCAAATCTTCAGCCAATCAGTGCTCTTCCAACAAAAACCCAAAAAAGTATACATGGCAGTTCTTGGAAGCTGTCTCCGCCAAGATTATTGGCTCACTCGCCTTCCCATTTGTGTGAGATCGGCTCGCTAAAAGAAGTCACATTATCCCCCATAAGCGAGTCTCACAGTGAGGAGACCATACCAAGTGACAGTGGGATTGGTACGGACAATAATAGCACTTCTGATCAAGCCGAGAAGATCTCAGAATCGCGAAGAAGGTACTCCTTTGATTTCTGTTCTCTGGACAATCCAGAAGTCACGCCGTCTGACACCAGCACAAAGAGCAAGCATGGACACAGGCAAAAACATCTCATTGTCGATAACTTTCTTGTTCATGAAAGTGTTAAAAAGCCAAAGCACAAGCGGAAGAGGAAATGCTTGCAGAACAGGGATAATCTGCAGTTTCTTGCAGATCTTGAGGAACTTATCAACAAATTCCAAGTCTTCAGAATTTCCCACAGAAACTACTCGTTCTACCACGAAAATCCTTATCCTAGTATCTTTAGGATAAACTTTGATCACTATTACCCCGTGCCATATATCCAGTATGACCCATTGCTCTACCTTCGCCGGACTTCTGAAATGAAATCGAAGAAAAAGCGTGGTAGGCCTGCCAAAACCAATGACACCATGACAAAGGTGCCTTTTTTACAAGGGTTTGGGTACCCTGTTCCTAGTGGAAGTTACTATGCACCATATGGAATGCCTTACACATCAATGCCTATGATGAACCTTGGTTATTATGGTCAGTATCCAGCCCCCTTGTACTTGTCTCATACTCTTGGGGCAACTTCTCCATTCATGAGGCCCTCTGTCCCACCAACACCGTTTCATACAAGCTCTCATATGAAAATGTCTGCTGCGGCCAAGCATAAAGCAAAACACGGTGTGCACCTGCAACCATCCTTAGGACTAGGGCTGGGTGACCTACAGTCGTCTTTGACTCCCAAAACTGGAGGAGTTAGTCTGTCAAGTAGCCGGCTTCACAAAAGGAAACACAAGCATAAGCACAAGCATAAGGATGATCGTATCCTGGGAGGACATGGTGATTTTGGTGGCCTGTTTTCCAGCAAGACTTCTAGCTTTTCAAGCCACATAACAAATGAGAAGCTTAGTCCTTCTGCCAAAGAACTTTCCTCTATGAACGAGAAAAGCAAGCATAAGGACAGGCAAAAGCACCAGCATTGTGAAGCTGGGCAAAGAGGCTCAAAGAGCAGTTTTGAGGTGGACACGCTTTCATCGTTGTCTCTTTCAGATACCCAGCACTGGACACAATCGAAAGATAAAGCTGACTTGGGCAATGAATCGATTGATAGTTTGAAAAAGTACTCTGGGAGCAATGACTGCAACACGAGGGCAGATTCTTCCGACATCTTTGTCGAAATGAACTCCTCAAGTGAAAAGAGAGACGGCGAAGCGAGCGCCGGCAAACGGCGGAGCTTCGAAGGTTTTGGATCGTACAGAGAAAGAGACCTTCAGTCTTTCAGATTCAACAAAAACGACCGGAATTCCTTTGATCCTACAGGGTCAGGTAAGAGGAGCTTTATAATTAATGATAATGTGAAAACTTAAACATAAAAATGGACCTGTGAACGAAAATCGTAGGCAACTCGCTCATTGAATATTCTGTTGCGGTCAAGAGATCAGTGAAGCAAAGCGAGTTAAGCCAAAAATGTTAGGGGGGGAAAAATTGCTTGTTATCTTTACCGGCAGCTGATTCCACTGAAAGATAATACATTTGATTCATAAACCCACTTTCTGCTGTTTCTAAACACATAACTGGGGCTTTTAGGACCGTAGAACCCTGTGATACCCTCATACCCATCAAACATTCTGAGCTCGTAGAAAAGAGGGGCATCAGGGGAGGAAAAGAGTGATTTCTGTCCCAAAAAGACACAGGCAACACTATACAGGGATATTTGGGAGGTATGCCTCCATGACATCGAGTAGCTTTGTAGGAATTATTCTTGCAACTACTGAAGATATTTGATATCATCCTTTCTTATGAGAACGCAGGCTAAAGATTCAAGTTCTTCTCTCTTTTGCTCTACTGCTTTGCATTAGAGAGAATGCCCTTTACAATTACATTTTAGTATTTTAGTAATTAAAAATGGGTATATTACAGTAAAGCCATTTAATGTTTTGAAGTAAAGTCAGGGCAATTAGCATGATCATTAGTTTTGTGATTGCATTTTTGTTAAACTAGGTCTATTGGACAATGTTATCCTCTTAATTAAAAACTACAGTATAAACGAAATCATAATTAAGTGAGCTCCAGAAAACGAAGGAACTTAAATTCTATTTCCACTGCCCTTGTCGTTGAGGGAAAATATCGTCATTCGACAATTCTGGCGTTTTCAGAAAGAAAACGTGATCAAAGTACAAGACGCCGTTTACATACAATTATCACCAAGCTAAAAGAAAAAGGAAGGCCTTTCAGGAAAATTACAATTTCCCATTTTATTGCATGTTTCTGTGCTTTTTTTTAAAATTTATTTGTAACTCCATTATTCTTATTTATGAACACTGTATTCCAAGTAACCTATAACTAATAATTTCTCTATTGCCAATGACATTTTCTTTCCTCCCGAATAAACGGCCTACAAATGCATAACTGTGTTTTTGTTAATGTTTTCATACACGTTCTTGTACGCTTTAAGTACAACACACTTTTCTTTATAAGAAAGTTAGCTAAAAAAACGTGTATTACTATATTAGAACAAGAGAAAAATGGGTCTTTAATGTCCATAAATTTTATTGGACCGACATAGGAAAAAAATTATGCGATGTTGCATTAGCTTTCTTGACCTCAGAGATCCTGAAAGTTAAACTTTACATCTTTGAATATTCTTGCCCAATAAAAGCTATCAACTTCCAGGAAAGCAAACAATTTTATGACATTTTGCTCTGACGCAATTCAGAAACATGGCTTATTTAAAACAGAATTATACCCTTAATAGGGCACGTAGTTCTCGGATGCCTGATGGAGTATGCGCTTCAGTCAAATAATGCAAAATATAACCAACAACAACATTTTAGTTATTTTTTCATTGGAACCTTATTCAAATGTGACTTTTTTTTCGGGATATGTGAGGTCATCTTCTGATGAGAGGTATTTGTGAGGTCATCTTCTAATGAGATCATTCAGCCTATAGTGAAGCACCCTAACAAGGTCAGCCAGATCGAGGATCCTATATCTACCCTGTTACTAACCTTATTTATTCCAATAAGTTTTATTTATTATCATTCCTGTTCAACCTGATGGATGTCCACCATTTCTCTCATCGGTGGTCATCTTAGGAATGTTCTTATTAGGAGAGCAGTTTCTTTTTCTTTTGAAGAAGACGTTGCTCCCAAGCGACACCAAAATTAGAAAGGCACTGAAGTCGAACAAACTTCCTGTTTTTCACCCTTAGAGAAAAACCCCAAAAACCACTATATTTAGGTTCCCAAACCGCATCTAGTTAATAACATCCTTAGAAGCTCTGGAAAGCTCTCTTTATATGCAGTACTGGTGCTGAAAAGAAAAAAACCCCGCCTTGTGCCTTTTTAAGGTTAATTTCTTGACTCTTTTATCTCGTGTAGTCATAAAATCTACTGATAGGTCAAACGCTGCAAAGCAGTGGTTAGCTGGAGTAATCGTAATGCGATACGAGCTGGGGGTTCGCTAGTATAACGGTTTCGCAAGACCGCAAACATGCCAGGTGTGTAGAACGTGACTTTTTCACGTCTCCAGCAGCAGATAAAACAACATGTATTTGTTCGGTAGTTTGTTTTTTTGTTAAATGGGTTTCCTGTTTTTTTTCGAAAGGTTGAACATTCCTGAAAGGTTCTGCTCCAAAATATGAAAAAAATCGATATCGAATTTAGCTGTCGTTCAAATACCATTTCGGTATTCTTACCAAATCCTTAAATCGTTCCTTGCGAACCGTTGCTAGACCATCGCCAACAGTGCTTTAACCGTGAAGCACGGGGAGCAAACGAGACATAAAGGAAAACACGATGTTTACAGGAGAATGTTGGGGGGAAAAACGTGTCCCTGGTTAATAAACTCGATGATGTAGGTCAGGTTTAGATGAAAAATGGGTAGGTTGTAGGCAAAATGGGCATGGAAGAAGATGATTAAAGGGCAACTCTTCACTCGGAAGAACCATTCTTGACACTTGTTGGCCCCTTTAGGCAGAGTCTCCTCTCCCATTTTTAGAATCGAGCCCAGCCTTTGGGCCATAGATCCCATACAACACTTTTTATATTAATCCTAATGTTCTTGGCTGGGTCTATAATACTTATTGTTTGATTTTATTAAAACTGCTCTCATTGGCCAAGCAATAACTTTTTTTTTTTTGTTAATATATTTATTCTTGGTTTGACCAAATAAGGTCAATATAGATTCCACCAACTAAATACATTGAGATCATAATACAAAAACAAATTGTGTGTAATCCCCATGACTAAGAAATCTAAAATTGAGACTCTAAATGAGACTTTTTCTGGTGTATTTATATCTAATTTAGAGCTAGACCTGGACTGTATTACGAAACATCTTGTGTGGGTCGCTGTATTTTATTTTTTTTTGTAATCTAATTCCCTTGGGAAATGAGAAACATTATTTTATATGTGGGTAAAGTCTGTAGTGGAACCATAGGTAGGCTACGTGAGCAGTTATATTTTATTAGAATAGAATACATTTTAAAGTCTCTTTAAAAGTTTAAACCTAACTCGAGGAAAACGGTGAATCCCAACGTCTCATGTATATTTAAAAAAAAAAAAATGTTGCCCACTCTTAATAGTAGACTTGGTTAATTTTTCGCCCTTGCTTCTTCATGGTCAGCTGATCACGGTATTCACAATACAAGACTGTGTCAGGGGTCACTGTTTGCAGCAGCAGTAAAGTGTTCTCTCCGTTGGAGAAACGAACCGTCGGTAAAGTTGAGCACAAAATACCTACCCAATAATGGAAATTTCCAAAAAAAGTAGAATATCTCTATATTTAGAAAACATTGATGAGTTGGTTTGAGTGGCCATGAAGAACATTGATCTAGCTTTGTCAGACCGAGGGACGGAAGGTAAAACGCCTTAGGTTAGATTTTTAGGAGCTTTTCCACCCAAAGTGCCCCATAAAATGTCCCCCAGATAGGTATTGCCTCATGGAAAGAGAAGTAAAAGAAACCTATCTGCCATTTTGTTTCTCCTCAATGCTCCGACACTTACAAGCTACATTAAAAGGTTTATTGAGATACTCGAGAAGCTTAGCAATAGAGTCCTGTCGTTCTTCCAAAGCTGCCCCCTATGTATTAAATCACAGCGGTCTGCCCTCTGACGACGACTCCCAGTCCCCGTTCAAACTAATGGAGCCAGCGCAGAGCAGTTCAGAGGGAACAAATTAAGACGCCCCCATCAAAAGGTTTTGTACAAGAAACTACTGAAAAACAATGCATTATTTTAAAACAGGACTAAGTTTGTCGCGTTTATACAAGAGTAGGATAACATAATTTAAGGATTAAGGGAAGTTGGAGGAAATACGTCTTAGTGGAACAGCACCTTTTATAGGGGTCTTTCTTAACACTATTGTAACCGAGCAAATGTTTGTTTGTATAGTGAATAACCCTTACCTACAACCCCCCACCCCCAAACACTTTTCTGTATAATGATAGTTGGCCAACATTCGACATGCAAAAGTATAACACGCAGACCAAAACACATTATTTTTTTTTTTTTAGGAAAGATATTTTGTTTTATAAGCCTGCAAATTTGGAAAAAAAAAAGATTTTATTTTAAGGAATGCACTTTAACTTCCAGAGCACAAACAAGTTGCTAATTAGTGGTACATAGCGTTCCTTGTTTTTCCTGAGACTGTGTAAATGTCAGCCTTTATATTCTCTTGTTAGACTTTATTTATTTTCATTTTTTGTTTTAAGGTCATATATTCTTTGAACTTTTCTTTTTATTATTTTTTATTTTTTTTTTTGCTGTTGTTGAACAGAGGCCCAACTCAAATGTATTTCTCAATAGGCTTCGTGTTCTCATTTTTTGTTGGATTTTTTTTTTTTTTTTTTTTTTTATAATTAAGCAACTTATCTCTCTTTATGTAGAAATATAAGAGCGTCACATATTCTAATAATTTTTTTTTTTAGCACCAGTGTAAACCAAGCATCGTGGGGAAAAATCGGTTCCGTAATCCCATACGTTTTGTGTAATTTGGATCAAGTTTATTAGAATTTTAGCATTTAAAGTCATTTACCCCAAAAAATCTGGGTTTTTTTCCCTCTCATAAATATGGTCCGTAGAGTAATATACCATTAAACGATATCTTTCAATGACAGATTTTAAAATAAAAAGTAATGTCACGCATTTGGGCAGTCACCATGTCAATATCTGAGCATATTTGGTAAAGATTCTACTTTAAGATCTAATCAAATTCTCCAATAAAGGTATTATCTTGGCCAAACTTGCTCGATTTACTTTTCACAGCTAACCCGCTACGGCTCTGTATGTCGATATTTGGCATGACCCTCAAATAATGCGTCCCGGAACACAAATTTTTTAAACGATCTATGCTGTTTTAATGTAATCCGATGAGATATTTAGAAATGAGTTGAAGTTAGAAATGACCTCTGTAAGGTTTCTCTTAAAGTCAGGACGGTTGTGAAGGTCGCCGGAGGCACGGATGGGACATGAAGTGGGTTAAGCAAGATGGCACCCTGCACCTCCTTCCCATCCCTAAATTAAAAGATGATTCTGATGTTTATGTTATGAAGACCCAACCTGTTACGCTTCTGCTCCACAAAAATGGCTTGGCCAGCCCCGTATAATGCATATTCGAATCAATGAGGGGTCTTGGAAGTCGCTTTACTGATTTAACTACACGTTATGCCCTTCTTGCAGAGAAATTCACCAAGGAAGGCAGTGAATAGTGAATTTGAGACACGGCTCTCCTGCCGACTCCTTTAGTGAATAAACCCCGCTCTGTATTGTGTTTATGATGTCACAGCTGGAGCAGAAGTATGTTCTATACCTGAACATGGAAAGCCTGAGGTTTTTGGGACATGGAGCCCCCCGCCTCCTATTTATTTTGAGGGGGTCTCTTATTACTGCTTACAAATCCCATGCTGCTTTGTCCTCCGGTTTATTTGACTGAGGAAGTTAGACCCATCGGGTGCATCACCACCCCTAATGAACTTCCACGGAAATATGAAATTACCAATTAATTACCTTAATTATTAGCTGTTAGATGAGGACATAACAGCCGTGTCCTATCAATATCTCTGTAACATCTCTTCGCAGGCGCGCTGTGCCGTGACCTCCTTCAGCTATAAATGGATCAAACATGTTTGTTCAATTTGTCCCAATTTACCCGGAGGCTGTAAATGACTTTAAGTAAATATTAATACTTGGCAAAAGCTCGTTATTCCTAAGCAGTGTTTGGAAGTGCGGTTCACATGTGAGCATTTACTAATAACAAAACTTATATCTTGTTGTTGTGCATACTTCCAAGGGACAGTTTAATGTCCCCGACGTCCCCACTATAGACAAATGCATGGTAAAGTACGACATGGAAGAGGTGGCCTTCACCCCTTTATGGTCCATCTGTCCTTGCCGTCGTTTGGCTGCTTCAGTCAGTCGGTGGCAGGAAATCAATGGCAGCCCATTCCACATTGGGGTCTGCGCAGTGCCTTGCGCATGCGGCGTTCACGGAGCCAACGCTGTAGATGCAGGGAGATGCGTCTCATGCAAGGCATTTACATGATTATTCGTCCCGATGTTAACAAGGCTACTAAAACCATCCCCTTGTTGACACCGGCACCATAGACTTTGTAGAACGCTGTCGCCGTGAGCGGGCAAAATTTATTTCATCAATAAACCAACTTTTTCAGAAAAAGCTGTTTATATACCTCCTCTTCTCTGGCCACCCTTACAACGGTGACCTTGTACCGTTCAGCATTTTATTCTTTAACATTAAATGGGTTTGTTTAATATTCTGGTTTTTTTGGGGGGTGGTTAATAAACTTGCTTAAGATGCCCTAAGAGAATGTGTGTACACGGCACCGATGTACATGCGCACTCACCCTTCACTGCTGGATGCCAGTATACCACCACCAGGTGACTTACCAAGCGACATTTTATTTGCCATCTTTTTACAACCTCGTTGAACTTGACTGATCCTCGAAGAACCTATTTTGGGTCAACCATCTCAAGAGGTTTCTCACTGGGCAGAATCTCACGGTAGAAAGCGGAATAGGCTTTGTTTACGGGCTAAGATTCTAGGTTTCTGGTTTGCGTTTCTCTTCTAAGAACGTTGGCTGGTAATTTAAGTAAAATAACATTTCTTTGACATGTTACAATAATTTCCTTTTTTTTTTTCTCTCCAAAACCACCGCTGCGGTTTCTGAAGCAGGAAACGTAAACGCGGGCGGGCGGGCGGCGGACGAGGCTCCGAGTCCGAGCTCCAACCGATCGTTCTTTTTTTTCTTTTAAATGTTAAAGTACAGAATTACATGATAACCGTGATACAGGAAATTCAGATTTTTTTTCTTCTTTCATTTCTGACAAAGCTAAGTGGATGAGTTAGCTGGAAAGAATGTCTGGGCCGCAGATAAATCAGATTACGCGGTGATACCTTCTGAGCTCGTTGAGTGCCAGATGCAAGTATATGGAAGGTTCCAAGTTCTGTTTGTTGATTCTAGGCTTGAATAAGCATAGTGTGCTGTTTAACATATGCCCTGGAAGGGGCATTTGACCACACTTCTAGCTCCTAGCATTTCAAATGGCCGGCGATGGACAGTTTTGGTTAAATCGGTCTGACTTTCTGACTTATTGCACTACTTGTGCTCAGTAAAATAGGATATATACTCATTATTGTGCCTTTTAGGGCTGTGGAACCCTTTGACACTCTCATACCCAGCAAACATTCTGAGCTCCTTAAAAAAAAGGGGGCATTAGGGGCAGGAAAATGGGAGCAGAGGGATTTGAGTCCCTTTAGAAGAACCTTCTCAATGAAACAGAGGAACTCATAAAGCCAATACACAACATTCTGAGCTTCCAGAAAAGAGGGACGCCTATTGAGAGAGCTTTTGGGCTCCTTAGAAGGACTGTCCCAACTAGACTAAGACACTTGGCAGGCTTTTTTTTTTACCGTGGACACATGGAAATGTATGTAACCAAACCGTGATAACATCATTGTTGCCATGAAGGTGCCACAAATAAAATAACGTGGGTAGCATCGTGGACCAAGGAACCATTTTTCCCCCAAAAAATGTTTTTCTGGTTAATCGTATGGACATAATTAAACCCATTTTGAGACTGTTACAATTCGAGTTCATTCATGGCAGGTTTAGAGTGAGTTTGGAAGCGAGAAGTCCGTATAAACATCATTACTGAACTCGCATTTAGTCTTCAGGTTTCTGAATGGATGTGCTGGCAGAAATTCGAGAGAAACTCTGCCCAAAAGAGGCTTTTAGTGAGTAGCTCGAGTTTTTCTCCAGGCCGTTGGCATGGATGCAAACTCCACCATTCCTTTCATTTTATGCCAGAGAAGCCTAGGTTTTTTTCTTTTCCAGAACCAGGTAGCATTCGCTGCCAAGTCCTCTCGGTAACGCAGGTAAAAAGGAGGTCACTCGGGTTGACTTGTTCATGCGATGCTCTGCGTCGGAGCTCAAAAAGTGAACGCTCTCCCGGAGAAGACTTTTTTTTGACAGATCTATTAAAAAAAAAAAAAAAAAATGTTGATTATCGAAGAGTTTTGTTTTGCGATCCCTTGGATTTTCAGATATGTTTATTTTGGTTACTGTGCCAGAACGTACGATAATGCGTTCCGCATTTCTGCTAGAAAGTACTTCTTGCGGTGGAAAGGTATTTTGCTCCTGGTAATTTTCCATCGAGAAACTCATTTCAGCTTCGCGGGCACCGAGCCATTATTTTTGGTGTGCCGGGGAGTAGCGTCTGCCAGGCTCTTACCAACTCGACGAGTATATGTTTGTTTATTTGGGTGCCGTCTATAAAATGGGCCGGATTCATTTAAAAAAAAAAAAAATTCATAACTTATTTAGTATTTACATTGACAACGGTTTTAAATAGAATAAAGGGGAGACTCCCCACACATTCTTTCCAGTTGTTTACTTTTATGAAACCCAGTTCTATTTTTTTTTTGCCCCATATTATTATGTTTTTCGGCAGCCGCCTATTAACCATTTGTTGTGAGTTCTCGCTCTGTTTGCTGAGCCCCCATTCTACTAGACGAACATCGTCTCCCCCAGAGACTCCTATCCCCAGATTGAAGAGCAGAACTACGTTGTGACTCCAGCACCAATGTAGGCCTGGGGGTGGCAAGTCCTGCGAGGGTGAAAGCCCCCCCTGCGCCTTTGTCAGGGGCAGATTGTACTCTTGAGTTATTATTATTATTATCATCGCTAATTGTTTACGGCATGTGAAAATCCCACCAGCTACTTATTAGAAGTTCAGTTTTTGATGAGTGCGTCAACATGGTTGCTCTTTTGTGAATATGGTAGGGTGTTTGGACTGTACTTGCAAACTACCGATTTTTTTATTTTTTATTTTTTTTATTTTGCATTTTATTTTTTTTATAATACGGTCTTTGTTGACCTCTGCGTAGATTTGTTCTCCATCGCGCCCCCCCTCCTCGTGTGCACTACTTTGCGAATTGTTTACTCCTTCTGCTCTTTCCTCTGAGGGATATGATTCACGCATTTTCAGATTTATTTGAACAAAAAGCAATAAATACACTGCTTCAATTTTCACAGCTGGATCGCTGCCAGCGTTTTTAATGAACCTGGCCTGCATTATTGAAGTGGTTCTCCAAAGCTCCAGGCTCTGTTAGATTATACACACACACACACATCCACACTCACACACACGCACACTCTCTCTCCCCGTTTCCCCCACCCCACTCAACCTCCTCGCGTTCCCCATGGACTCAATGAGTCACACGCGGCTGCAGTTTTCGAAAACTTGGCTCTGGATAAAATTAGGAAGGGCTTTTTTTATTATTCGAGGAAAGGAAGGGGCCCGTTCTGTATTCCATCACGACTGCCAGAATACACCATCGTTCTGTCTGGCTGCTAAACAGACTGGCCATGTTTATATAAGATCTTTTTTTTTTTCCTATGCAGAGCAATTATTTGACCCACACAGCGATTTTGTTTGAAAGCATTAACTAGATTGCAAAATCCACCGAGCCCCCGGGGGACCATGGATTTTTCAGGGGTTTTTAATGCATTTATCATTGTTTACTGAGAAAACAACCATTTCTGACGATGTGCATAATTCACCGTGAACCATTTTTTTTTCTTTCTTTTTCCGAGACCATTATAGATATTTATTCGGTACGCAAAGAGCAAGTCGAATCTATTAGTTTTAAAGCAAAAAGCTTTTTGTACATTAAAAAGAAAAATAAGACTTCCAAAACATGAACGTATAAAAAAAAAAAAGCAAAAAAATAAAACATTCGTTCTTGGACCTATTCCCAGCGGCTTTATGTAGGCAACTAAATGAATGGGTGTCTGTTAGGTCGAAGTACTTTTTGGATTAAATTGGAAATAAATAGAAAGCAGTTATCGTGTCCATTTCTTTTTTGGGGAGGGGGGCTTTAGCATGTTTTTTTTTGTTGTTGTTTACAGACCGTAGGGTGAAGTCATGGTTTTAACATTGGGAAGAACCTTATTTGCCCATATAATAACCAATTTGAAGTCCTTATGGAAAAACATAACAATTTACTGACTTGACAAGCTGTACAGCATTTCCTGCCAGGACACTCAAGAGGGTAAACACCCATCTTGATTTTTGAGTACACCCTAGGGACACCTGCAAAGGATCATCTTAACCCTGTATGACGCCCTCGTAGCCAACCACCAACGATGCATCCATGCTAAAGGGAAATGACCTTGCCAGCTCTCTTACCATATAACTTAAATAACTTTTTATACATTAAACATTGTATTCTCTGTCAGATTATTTTTTGGGGCGTAGAGGATAAACTTGATATTTTTTTTTTAATGATTTCATTTTAATTGGAGTTCTGTAAAATTAGAAGGGATTATTATTACAAATACAGAACTCTCGTCTTCATCAGCTCAGAGACCGTAGTGAAATTCTAAAGAAACTGTCCGCAGATCGGCCCCATTCGGCCCCCCGTCTAGTCCGCCCGTTTTTCCCCGCTGTAAAGACTCAAACCTTAATCAGTCCTTGGCCTCGCCTTTGATTTATATTCTCTAATCCGTTTGATTTTAAGTAGTGGCTTCTTGCCTTATCTAGGGCTCGTCTCGGCTTTATTGGTATTAGGTAGGAGGACAAGTAAATCAGTTGTATGAAACATGCCTCTGGACATCGAGAAATTGATCATTCTCCAGCAATGAGCGCTGTGGGTTTATTAACTGAGACTTTATCACGATCGGCTCCGTTCATTTAATTCCTCGGAGACTTTAAAGCTTGCATCAGCGCTCGTTCTAAACGGACGGCTCGAGAAATAGATGAGGGATCTATGTAATGATGTGTTAAGATTTTCAGGTTTAAGGTAAATCTTGCCTCCAGGAAGAAAAAAAAAAAGGGGGCATTTTCCTTCTAATGTTCTAGGACATTTGTTTTACTTATTTAAATAAAGAATATATATATGTATATATCTCGCAACATCCAGGTATAACTGTAGCTTGTGACGAAAGGCGTCCTCCTACCCACCTATACTACTATATTATTTGCAACAGTGTATATATAAGTGCTTTACGGAGGTTTTCTTTATCAGGGGTGAACTAAATGAGTATAACTTATGATATAATACATATAATGGTGATGTCACTGTTTTCTGATGGATATTGGTAAAACATAGAAACATGTTGGCAGGTCGGCCCCATTCGGCCCCATCTTGTCGCCCATTTCTCCTGCTGTAAAGACTCAAACCTTGATCCGTCTTGGTTTGGGATAGCCAACCTGTACCAATTCTGCTGGGGGGCTATTCCATTTGTCCACCACCCTCTGGGTATTTGCTGTAAGCTGCACCATTCAGCGCTCAAAGGGTTTCGAGGCAGAGGCTGCTAACCCATCCTGTAACGCAGAAGCTTTGCTGCTCCGTGATTAACGGCGTTTCTTGACTCTTTCATCTGGGGCCTGCGAGATTAATGGGGATGGAATGAATCATCGGGGCTCTCTGCATCATTCATAACATGTTGTCTGTTCCCGAAAGTGCCTGAGATACTGATAGATGACGCGCCTCCTCAGCCGTTACTAGTCAAACAACCTGCGCGTCTTTTAGAAGGATGTGTGCGACTTCCTAGACATTGTATTATTCATGTTGTCATAAGTGGGTTTTTTTGTTTTGTTTTGAGTTTTTTTTTGTTTTAAACCTTGTTTTTGTCCCTTCTGCATGTTCACAATCTGTATATCATTTGGACAAAAAAAAAAAAAAGTTTGATACACTTGGTTACCAAATGAGTTTTTTGTATAAACCAAGATTTTCATGTAAAATGCATATTGGAGTCCAGATTGCATGGACACCGATGCATTTTACTGCATGATAATAGGCACAGGCGTTCTTTAGTTATTAGAGTTAGGAAACAAGGCTTCTGTCTCGTTTAACTCCGCCTCCAGCTGCCTCTACTGGAAGCAGGAAGTGCACTCAAGTACACTTCCTGCACATGTGCTAAAGCGTTCTTATTGAAACTGGTGAGAGTAGCGATTGCCTGCTGCTCCTGCCATTGATTTCAGTGCGTTCATTACTGCGCATGTGCAGGAAGCAGACATACGAACAGTAGAGGCAGCCATGGGGAGCAGCAAAAAAAAACCACAAGTCTACTTATTTAACAAAATTATCGTGAGATTATAATTTTCACATAGACTTGCGCCGTAATAGTAATCTTAGAAGTCCCCCAACTCATTATTTCCCAGAACATAAACTACTCGACAGGCAGTTGTAGCTCACGTGCGGTTTCTAACCTTATTTTGTGATGTTTTCCCGTGTAGGCAGACTGACTGCACCTTTTTAATTTATAATTTCCGTGTTTAATACGCTTACATCTGTATTTGTATCATTTTACTTTAAGTACACCCCCCCCCCAAAAAAAAAAAAAAAAAGTACCAGCTTAGTTATCATATTTTATAAAAAAGTTGCATTTCAGAACGTTATAACTAAAACATGAAATTTTTTATTTTTTTTTCTTCAGGCTTAACAAATCTCCATCTAATCAACAATAAAAATGAAAGCGCTTCTTCCAACAACGTGACGAAAAGGAAGCCTGCGGCGGAATCGTTAGCTGTGCCTTCGAGTCAGTTGTTCTCGTCGACGGCAGACTTGGGTGAGTACTTGAGAGACTGGGGGCGACCTCCCGGATTTCATACTCGCCAGGTTCTCTGCCGCTTGCGAGAACGGGGACAGCTTGTTGTTACACGGTTGCGGCTTCGTCGTGCGCTCGGAGGACTGACGCGTCTGGCTCGGCACACGTCAAGCCTTAGAATCAAATCGGGGCAGTTGGCAAGAATACGGTTCGCGGATCTTCATGACTGTGTTGTGCATCTTTCCTGATTATTATTATTATTGTTTTCTATATTAATATAGGGACGCTCCAGCCGTTATATGCGTTTTAATGCATATAATAGCAGCGTGGTCCCTTTAAATCTTTGTAATTAAACTTTGTAGACAAATAAGGGTCCGTTCAGCCCTGCATGCTCTGCAAGCCCTCACGGTGGTTTCAATGAGAGCAATTTCCTGCCACTGATTGGCTTCTTCAAGCAGCCAATCGGTGGCAAAAGTAGTCAGACCACAGGGGAGGAGGGCAGCTGCAGAGCTGCAGCTTCTACTCCGTTAATTGCCTTCATTTTTTTCTGATTTAGACAAATGTATAGTAAACTACTTAGAGTTAGGTCAATGTCTTTCCTTTCTTTTTATTGCCATTTGTCTTGGGATGGCCTCCTTTCTTTTTTTCTTTTTTTTTTTAGAAGATCAGAATTTAACTAATAGTATTAATTGAAACGTTTGTTAATCCGTGGTCTGAAAATTGGGGAGCATCTAAAAAGGAACTGTGGGATACCAGTGAATACTAAATATATATATATATTTTATATGTTTATGTATGTATCTGAAGCACAGCTGCTCACAAGAAAACTTTTTTAATGGCTTGAGGCAAAGTCAAACTAATACAATATATAACCAATTTTGAGTAATTAAAGCCAAACTTTGCAATGAAAATAACTTCATTCCTATCTTCTCTGCCGCTCACGCGGGACAGATGTAGGTGGTTTTAGTTTGCATATGGAAATTGCATTTTTGTATTATAATTAATGAGAATCAGACTTGGGGAGCCAGTCATCCAAAGACATATTTTCACGAGACCAGATGTGTCTCTCTCTTTAATTTGCCAACATCAGAAGCGTTTTTATATTTTTCATTACTAAGGGGTAGCGCCGCAGATCAGCAGGAAAGACGGTCTCATAATGCTGACTCTTGGGCTGGTTTTAATTAATTATTGCTTTTTTTTTCCAAAAAAAAAAATGTTTTGTGTAATTAAACAAGAGCAAACCATCTAAAGAAAACAACAATAAACACCAAAAACCCTGTTTTTTTAACCATCTTTAACATTTTTTTGGCATTGGGTGGGTTTTGGGGGGGTTTTGCGCACATTCTCCCATTCCCGACATATTTGCAGCTCAAGTCATTTATATACGTAGGGATATTTTTTGAATTTGAAGTGATTTTATGAATGCATGCACTAAAATTCTCTCCTTTTTAATTAATTTTTGTAATTTATTTTATTTTTTATTTTTTTGAACAGCCAATGCCTCGCACCGCAAAAGATTCAAACACTGCGAGATGGAAGCGATCCAGTGTGACGTGCGAAAAATGTGCAACTTCAATAAGATTCTGTCCACCAAAAAAAACATGGACCACGTCAACAAAATCCTGAAGGCCAAAAGGTTGCAAAGACAGTCGAAGACGGGCAATAACTTTGTAAAGAAAAAGAGAGGACGGCCAAGGAAGCAGCCACTCGTCTTCGAGGAGGACTCTAGAGATCAAATGCCGGTTCTGGAGAAATGCGTGGACCTGCCTTGCAAACGAGGTCAAAAGTCTTCTTTTCATCCTCTAGAGTTGCACGTCAACCGCCATGACGCTGTCATGGATACCATTGAAGCCGTGATACACATGGCAAGAGAAAACCAATCTTCTCGTGCGCCGAGGAACGGAAAGAGAAAGGCCGTTGCCGAGGAAGAGGTGAAGATAAAAAGACATCGGAAGGCAAGAAGAGGGGAGTCGGACAACAGTCTGTAAGCATCCCTACAAAATAAAAAAAAAAATGGCGTCAAACAACATATCGCGCCTGGCAACGGGCGTAAAAAGGGTACTTGATACCATAATAACGGCTGCAGTAACAGACTTATTTGTTTTTTTTTCCCCTTTTACTAGAACGACCAGTAGCAACTTATTAATATGGTTGGTATGGTTCTCTTGGCACTAGACTTCAACTCATGAACTTTTATCTTTTGGTATACCATGTGCAACTGCGATGATATGCAGGACTATAACGTTTGCTTCCAAGGGGGGGGGGGATAATGCATTTAGTGCATTTCAAGACCCAGTGGATGTAATAAAAATAGCTGAATGTTGTAATCAGGTTAATTCCACCTCTAGTCAAACATATTTCTGGAACTGTGATGGGCCATCATTATCTTGGTTGCATCCCATACCTTTTATTACATATATGTGTGTATATATATATATGCATATATATATCTTTCACGATGGGGATACTGGGTGGGGAGGGATTTATCGGGTCTCCCTGTAGTCGATTAAGCCTTTTTCGCAAAATATTTTTACTGTATTCTCTCCGGAGAATACAAGCATTTTAGACATAGCCCAAAATTCTAGGAAAATATCATGATTTGACTCTTTCATTTTTTAGACAAACCAGCTGTAGGGTTTATTTTATTATTATTATTTTCTATTTGTTCATTTTATGGACAAAATATACATAATAATAATTTTTTTTTAAAAAAAAGGTGTACATGTTTAGATCAGATTCAGATTATTACCAAAACAAAAAAAAAATCAAAAATTTGCTCTCAATAGCTTGGTCAAAAAAAGGTTAAAAATCCTGTCTCAATATCCAAGTTATATCTTTCCAACGTGGAAAATATTTCTTGACGACTGGTTGATAATAATACAAGTAAGTGTTCTTATCTTAAAAACATGATCAAAGGGTTTCACCACTGCAATTGTTTTAATCCACGTCGGAGAACGCATTCCAAGTCGTGGTTGCCTTAATTAAGTGATTTTTTTTGTACATAATGTAAGTATAAAATTATCAGTCTGTATGAATGCAAACTGTCCGTGACTAATAGTCTTTTGTTCAGTCAAGTTAGCCATTGGTTTAGCGTCTACAAAAGTGTTTGAGTTCTAGCGACCTGTACTCATAGCCCTGAAAAGTCAAGGACGTTGAGTGGGCTTTGGTAAATAACCGTGTACGGATATGGGTGGTCTTAAGTGTCCGAAACAGAAAACCGTGGTTAAAGCAGTATTTCCGGGTTATCGTCTGTCCCAACTCCCCAAGATGTGTTGTCTTCATCTAATGACTTTTGGATAAGATATGTCACTAGTATCCCATTAAAATACCCTTCCAAAGATTATGGGATCACAAGAACCAGTGGTTTAGGATCAAGGAGCTTTGGACACATTTAATATCACCATATGCGCTAATGACTCCAGCTAGCACCCAGTGTTCATTATCGAATGTGACATTATACATTCGATAATGATAGCGAATATCTATCAAAGGGAAGCATTTTAAGCACCAAACACGCACTTAACTTTCTCGGAGACCGACAGAACATTTACATTTCTAAGACATATATTAATATATATTAGCCCGAAGCCCTTTTAAAAAAAAAAAAAAAATGTCAAACCAATCCCTTATAGTTTCTGGTACAGAAGTTAGAGTTGTCTAATGTATTTTTAAAATGAAAACCTTTTTTGAAATGAGGTTTTAAATATTCTACTTTAAGATATGAGAGGCTGGGGGTGGGAATGGGGGCATTTATCAAATCAGTGCTTCTGTTTTGCACTAAGCCAAAAAAAGCTGCCAGATTTATATTTTAAAATTGTAATATTTTACTGCAGCTGCAGGATTGGAGATGTTGGTATTTGAGTCAATTTTTTTTTTAATCTATTTTGTCCAATGGAGTCTCTAAATATCTCCATTTCAATCCTATGTCTATATAATGCAGATAACTGGTATCCTTCAAATTAGAGCGCTATGTTTTATTGGGCCATTGTGTATATCACTATAACACTAGGGACCGATTCAGATTTTGGACGTAAATATAACGGAATTTGTTTCTTCATTCCTTAAGATTAAAAAAAATTTTAATTTTTTTTTTTTTTTTTAAAAAGTGAAACGCGTAGGAACTCGGTTCCCCAACTTTTAATATTTATGTTGCAGCTGATTTATTTAAAAATCCAGCCCTCTAGACCAAGGTACTGTATCCCTCCTAATTAATTCAAGAAACGGTTTGTTGTGAATAAAACCCGATGGGTCTCGTAAAAAAAAAATAAAAAATCAGTTTCCTAACATAGATCATGGAAAGCGTATGAAACTCAGGGCAACAATACCAGAACCTGCGAATCGATTTAAATTTATCCCCGTACCAATTTTGTTAACCGGGTGCACTACAGGACCCCATACGATATTAACTATTTCTTTTATACATTTAGAAGTTATGACAAAGCAATTTTAATTTTTTTATTTTTGATTGCTATACTGGAAATTCATTAGAAGGTACCAAATTATTTTTTATTTAACTGTAAATAAGCATGCGGATGATTCAACATATGTTCAAACAGTGTTATCACATTTAGGAAACGCTTAAAAGGGGAGGTCTTGGACATGTTTGTGGATATCGGCGGGTCGCTGGCTAAAAAAAAAAATTATGTTTTCAGTCTCGAGGGTAAAAAGTGCACTTGTTAAACATATTTAATCTGCTTTTAGGGTAGTTAAAGGGCGCCATACTAGAACAAAATCAGTAATTGGCACAGGGCAGAGTACTTTGCCGATTGCTCTGCCACTCAAATTAATTAATTAAAAAAAATATATATATATAATGTATAAAACAGGTCAATTTGTTCCCCAGTGACCTGAACACCTTAGTATTTCGGTAAGTTTATGCAGATGTGTCCTTGAAGAAGTCTTGGTGGGGTTTTTTTATTATTTTTTTTGTTTTATTTTGTTATTATTATTATTACGAAACCTGCCTCCCAAACATGTATTTTTTTACCCTATAAGTATCCATTAACGGTTGCCGAGTGGCACTCCCAAGAAAAACCATCCCTATTCAATTAGAAGCACATTTTATTCAACAAAACCATTTAATGCATCATTTCTGCCTACGTTATACACTACAAAGACAGCAAAAAAAAAAAAAAATTAAAAAAAATAGTTGTAAATAAAAATTTAAAAAAAAATCAGAAGACCTGCCAATTGGTGAACATGGAGAGCAGTTTGACCCATGTTTTTTTTTTTTTTTTCTTTTTCGCCTTTTTTTTTTTTTTTTCGTTTCTAAGCTATTTCTTAAGTGATGCACATGAAATGTTATATATGTACATATTTAAAAGAATGGGGCACAATATTGTTTTACAAGTCGTGCTGGCTAATTTTTAGTTTGTATTCATAAGTGGTTTTTAAAAGCCTTTTTTTAAAGTGTATTTGCATGTTCTATCTTGATTGTATGTAAACATATTTTAGAGCAAAAAAAAAAATGTATTTGTATTTTATTGAACATAGAGGCAAGAAAAAAAAAAACAAACAAAAAACTTGTACATTGTTTGAAATGTTCTTTTTGTAACGGTTTTTATTCATGAAGCATTTTTGTACATTGAAAAATGGATATGGAATTGCAGTTATATGATGCGTAGATACATCAGGCATGCTTTAATGTCATGCACCTTCATGATTCTAGATGTTGGTTTTTTTGAAACTTTTTTTTTTTCTAAACGAAAGCTCGGTTTTTTTTTCCGCTACCAAATCAGGTTAGCAGTATAGAGCACTTACCTACAAAAAAAAATAATAAAAAAAAGTAATCCGATTCATATGTTATTCTTTGTGTGAAATTAAATGAATTCAATTCATATTCTCTGGTGTTGTGATTTTTTATTTTTTTTTAAATTTTAGTACTTTTTTTTGGGGAGCAGAGGTTTTTATACGATCTCATGACCCAATAAGGCGAATGGTTACGGCAACATATTAAAGGTTTTCGGTATTACAAAAAAAAACATGTAACAAGGTTTACGGATCAAGATAAGCAATAGATCACATATTTTGGGTGATTTTCTCAATTAAAAAAAAAAAGTTAATTCAATCAACGTCGTAAGTAAACTTAAACCTGATGTATTCCTGCAAATTTTAGTGCCCGGTTTATATTTAATTTGAATTTCACAGATTTAAAGAAAAAAAAAAAAAAATTAACGTGATATTTGCCAAAGTTGATGAGCTCGATTTTACGTTTCGTAAGGACTCTGTATTTTGTTCTCCTTCATAGATGTTAATTTAACCCCCCCCCACCAAAAAAAAAAAAAACAGGGAAGCGGGGACATCTGCAGACTCTGATCCAAGCCTGTGCGTTCCCAGGTATGGTCACTAAAACATGGCAGACATGATAAAGTCAAGTAAAGATCTGGAAGACCATGGAAAATCTTAGACAGATTCCAGTGTCCTGGAAAAACTGAAGCTAGGAAGAGGTTGGATATTACCAGGGCCTGGCTAGGTGGTCCTGGCACTTTAAGGCCGGTGGCCACACATTATGTTTTCACCCAGATGGCGGCCAGACACGCTGCGGCACTCCACTGGCAGATCGCATAAGAATATCTTCATTCTGCATGAAGAGCGGGAGGAAAAATCGAATAGAAAGACTCTTAGCCGGCTACAAGAAAGCTTTGAAGGCTCTTATTTCTGCCGAGAAGAGTTATCTCCTGACGGAGGTTCGAGGTGGCATTAACTTCTTCTCAAAAATCAACAAAGCGTGTAATTTAGCCAGGGATGCCCAGACATTTGCTCATAAATGGTAGGCCCACCCTATGCGTTATTGTGAGGGCTGTCATATTAACTTTCCATTCTCGGGATTTAAGTTATTCCTCCCCTACTGATAAGTCGCACGTTGTTGTCGATTGGTTCAGGCAGCCTTTGTAAATTGGCCTCACCACAAGGTGGACTAAATGTCGCTGAATAACTTAAGTGTCTCCAGAACAATTACTTTGGTTTACAAACTCTGCTGTGCCGTCACATGAAACTGTACGGCCTGTCGCCGAATCGCAGTTCTCTGGATTTGATTGGACGAGAAGAGGAGGAAATCTCATTGGAGGATATCTTTTGATGGGGACACAGCCTATTAAATTTTCAGTTTTAAATTTTACAAATCATTGACCGATTCCAATTTAACCAACAAGCTTCCTATATTAAAACGTTAAACGACTTGTGTGATTTCTCTGAATCCACAGCTGCTCAACAGCCCTGGAACCCACCAGCTCTGCTCTGCAGCTCTGGTTTTTTTAATGCACGTTTGGGTTCACTCACTTGTGTCTATGGTTTTTTTTTTTTTTTTAAATTTATGTTTTTTTAACTCAATATATTTTATCATTCCAAAAATCTCAATCTCGTTTCTACTACACATTTTAAGTGCAACCAATGCCAACAAAATCTTTTCATTCTTCAGAATAAAACAGCAAAACGTTTTTTTTTTCTCAAAATGGTAAAACTCTTCTTGGACTCCAAAGGCAGTTCGATTTTTCACCTGTTTGTTTTTTAATTATTTTCTCTGAAGCTATAATGTGTGTTTTTTTAGGTACATGGATCTTTCAAAATAAGTTTGGCTGTGGCCACATCCCAAATACATTCAGGGTCTCAAAAATCAGCTATAGTGTAATAGAGGCAGTTGAACCCCAAAATATTTTAAAAATGGATAGTCCCTCTTTGGGCCCCCAAGCCCTTGATGCCCCTCAATCCTCCCCTGATGCCCCTCTTTTCTAGGAGGTCAGAATGTTTGCTGGGTATGAGGGGATCGCAGGGTTTCTACAGCCCTAAAAGCCCCAGTTATGTGTATAGAAACCTGAAAATTTCTAAATTTTAAAAACATATACTAAACTTTTTTTTAGAATCGGTTCGATCATTTAAAAACATTAATGAACCCTGATAAATTATTAGAAATAATACATTTCCCCTTTCCTTTTGTACCGGTAAACATTGTCTCGCGACTTTAGTTCTCCCTTCAGTAGAATTTGGCAGGGGTTTTATTTGAGAATTAGTAATGAGTTTCTCTAGTGAATATTTAACTACGTTTTGATCACGCCGTCGGAGCCGTCTTCCCAAACATGAAATATTACGCACTTGACACTTGACAAATATTACCGGTATTATTACCGGGATTTGAGTGTAAGAAACAAAAGACGCATCTGTAATTTTCATGTAGTATGAGTAGAATATTTAAAATGCATTTTGCAGACTGATTTATACCGGGGCGTTTGTAGATTATTTAGCCGATGGCAACTACCAATGAGAAATGGCCTCGTATATATGCTGGCCGCTGATAGGGTGTGTGTAAACCGAATTCATCTGTGGGGTACCTGAGAACGCCCCAGGTAGGTTACCCGGAGCCCGCCCTTTTCTGGGGGCATGGCTTTGTGAGGGGGCAGGGCTATCTTTCCGTAGATGTGAGGCTAGTCATGTATGAGGCGGGGCTAACCCCAGCCAGCGTTTAATGGGCAGGGAGTAGGAGGGAATGTGGGTGGGGAGTGGGTGTGGTCAAACACGCTGAGAAAAGAGGAAAGGGCCCTGGAGACTGTAAGTCAAATTGGTCAAAAGGTGTGATCAGCATGGAACAGCCATTTAGCCCGTCGAGTCTGCCCATTTTTCTAGCTTTTGAAGGACCACACGCCTTGTCTTATGTTCAGGGTATCCTTCGCCCTACTCCGTGCAGCCTTAAAGGTGCTGTTCCACTTAGAACCTTAACCGTTCTCTGTAACACATGTCAAAAATAGCGTTTTCTGCGTTGAAATAATTTCTGTTTGTACATTATGTTTTCAGGAAGCCATGTATGAGTTCTCGCTCTGTTACCTGAGCCCCAATCTACTAAACACCCCGACTCCTTATCATACTGCCTGTGGGGAACAATAGATTGGCTCTGTCTTAAAGGGGAACGCCCACCATTTTTTTTAATCGATTTTAAAAATATTGTGCTTATCATACTGCCTGTAGTAAACAATAGATTGGCTCAGTCTTAATCACTCTGACCAATGAAAGTCTATGGAGACCGGACTTCATTAGCATTTCCATAAAGAATCAGCTCAATGTGAGGTTTGGAGAAATCACCAAAAATATCACATGACTGACAATAATGGTGGCCTCCAGGTGTGCACATAACGCCTTTCACTGTTTTAAAGTATACCTCTTCTTCCGAAAGGCTGTTCCGCTTTTCCGCCGCCATATTAGTGATGAAGTACTTCCTGATATCAGATCTCTGGCTTTGTAAAAGCGTGGCCTCTTGCCCTTCCTTTTCTTCTCATTTAAATATACTTTACTCTTGTACTTTGTTTAACCCCTTGACATATCACCTTGTCTGTTCTCCAAGCTATACACGTATATATTTGTGTGGACCGCATTAATTGGGGGTCAAGTGCCCTTTCTAAACAACTTCCTTCCTCCCTTCAGAAAGGGCAGACGAGTTCAGCGACCACGGCAAAAACGTCAGCCTCTAATTTCCTCGGCCACCTTTGGTTCCTTTTTCAGCCGCCAGTAAGTAAGATGAGTCTGTCCTGCAGTTAGAGTTTAACTTCCCCTCCCCCATTGTAATTCTCGTTTCCAGAAACTTATCCACCAAAAATATGGCCTCCCTCCTTCCCACATGGACTTTAGCCACAAATAATAGGTTTGGCGGGCATCTCTAGTCGCCATGTTCTTCCAATCATTAGAGATGTAGTTAGCAGTGGATGGTGACTGGTTAAACCATACTAAGTGTGGAGTACTTCAGGTCTTATTTATTAACCTCTTAAGGAATATGGGTTGTCCTTAAACCCATTAAAAACATTGCCTTGTGAGCCCTTACATGTACAGGCTTTGTCATGAAGGGGTTAAGATTGTTAGAGGTTATACATTTTAACTCATAGAATAGGCCGGAGTTTCCATCTCAGTAGTTGTGTAGCCTACATCCATTTGTGGGTTTCTTTATGTTGTAGCTCTCGTCCGCCATGTTAAGCTATGTCCAAGGGGCGTGTCACAGGAAACCATCAGCAGGAAATGCACCCTGCTTGTTGCTAGGGGGGCGTGCCAAGGATGTGCCTAGTGACAGCTTCCCTTGCTTCCTTCGGTGGTCTTGCTGACGTTGCGTGCCGGGGTATCCCCAGACGCCTAAAAATGTAATGTGGTAGGAGGGGAAGTGGCCGCTGAGTGACGTCTCACTCTCAACGCCTCTCCCTCGACATCGTCAGTGACTAACACACAGTAATATACTTACACAGACATACACACATACACATGCACACACACTAACATGGTGGGGGTGGGGAGCATTTGGTCGCCTGAAGTCAGGGGTCCCATCAGACAGGGCCCCCTCAATTTTTCAGGGAACAATATGTCCTCGAAGTGACGTCTTTGTCTACACTCGCTCTTTAGAGCGTCAGATATTTGTTATTCTTTAAATCTCTGGGGGATTTTCACTCGATAATAATATTTACAATAACGTTACATAATAAAGTCTGCAAACCCACTTATGAGGTCATCGTACCTTTACCCCTCCTCCTAAACGGGATACAGAATTAATGTTTTATTAGCCTATTGTTTGTAATTGGTAGGTATGATTTATTGAAACCTGTGTTTAGAGTGAATTTTTCACTAAAAAAACCTTTAGCACATTAAATAAAACATAAAAAATGTGTGGTAAACATCTTTCATTTTAGACGCAAAAAACGTGCAGAACGTTTAAATATATCAGCTCGATGATGTCATAACGCACACATAGTCTCTATTTATTTCCAGAAATGCTGTGTCTTCAGGTTGTTAGACGCAAATGCCATGAAAATATGTTTTCCGCAGGATAGAATATGGCCTTTTTCCGATATTATGGTGCAAAGCAACTATTTAAGCTTTCCCACTCATGAACAATTCAAATCGAAATTCTCTTCTGATCCTTGGAAGAACAAACAAAACCACTGACACCAGAACAGACAAGTGCCACATGTTACTGCGGAAACACACAATATCAATGTTTTATTGTGGGAAGCAATGGAAGTGGTAGAGGGTATTACAGCGAGGGTATTAAACATGCGCGGGATAGACATACGGCTCCTGAATCTAAAACGAGACCAAGGTCTGAGTCTTTATGGGCCGATTAGACCGGCTGAATGGGTCCTCGGCAGGTCCTTCTTGATACTCTACTCTTGATACTCCACTCTTCTGGGTGGAGGGTGCACTCACTGGTGCTGGGTGTTCTTGAGCCAAGTAGGAGGAGGTTTATTGAGCTGTTTGATAGGATGGTCTTTCCCCCAGGATGAACTCCTTACTATATAGTTATAAAGCCCCTGCCCAACCAAAAAGTAAAGTGGCCGAGTAGCCTTCTGCTAAGCCCTTAGTAGAGAAGAGCTCTATGAGGTTTATCTGTATATATTTGGCGTGTTATTCCATATTGGGTGTATCGGAATTTATAGAATGCCATTTGCAGAGATTTGCTTTCCTATCACATGTTAATTATCTGGTTATTTCATGAATAAATCCCCAGCAGTTCTGAGTTCACCTGATTTCTCGGTTGCATTGCTAATGCGATAATTGGCGTCTGTTAATTAGATAACACCTTTGCCCTGTTTCTTTATCACCGACCTGAGCGACCATTCACATCGAAGTTCCTCTTGCAAGAACTAATTACTTGGCGCGTCAGAATACAGAGTGGATCCTGTAAACGATGCTTCGGCCCACCATAGCCCCCCCGTCTAGTCGCCCGTTTCTCCTGCTGTAAAGACTCAAACCTTAATCAGTCGTTGGTCTCGTCTTAGATTCAGGAGCCGTATGTCTATCCCGCGCATGTTTAATCCCCTCACTGTATTAGCCTCTACCACTTCTGCTGGAAGGCTGTTCCACTTATCCACTGATCTATCACAGGGCATCTTGTTCTATCCACTCCCCAGCATTTATTCTGCCCACTTTTAGCCTCACTCACTGTAGAAACTGGCTCCACCGCTGGGGGCTGGCTTGGGAAAAAAGCACACTTTTGGAAGAAGCTGCAGCTGAAGAGCTGCAGTGGAACACCTCCTGTGTGTTTTGCTTTTTGCATCGGTTGTGGCTACTTCAAGCATCCAGTCACTGGCAAGAAAATGCTCCCTTGGAGTCGATGGGAGTGCTTTCTGTGCATAAGCATTGGGGGGGGTCTCAATAGCGCTGGAGCCGCTGAAATCAATGGGGGAGTTTTGTGTGCATGCGCAGAGCACCCCGGGCCAGCACTGCAGCTGATTGGAGGTGAGTTTACCGTATGCAGGGGGATGTGCTCCTCAGCGGGGAGGGTGGGGCTAGGTGCAAATGCATATGGGGGTCCCCACACGTGAAAATGTAAAGTGGCCAAGCAGCTATCATATACATTAATGCATATGAAGTCTAGCGGGTCCCTTTAAATATCCCAGCCTTACTGGGCAGAGTGTGCATATAGGTTTCCCATTTCTCTTGACCTTAATGAATTAATTATTCCCTAGTTTATATGTATATATAAAAAATATTATAATAAATTATCACCCCCCCAATCTGGTTTACCGGACTGCACTCAAAGGCTTTAAATTCCTGCTATGATGATGATGTCAAATGTGCGTATTTATGTTTCAGATGTATTTTCTTAGTTTTATGGGGCTATCACACGGCAACGAGAACGGCAGAATGTGACCGGCACTCAGCCCCTGAACCAGCAAACCCCCCCCCAAAAAAAGTCGTTATTATGGCAATTTCTATTCGGGAGCAGCTATTCGGGAGCAGCGAGCAATTTCCTTCGTGACAAATGATTGCTCGGTACATTTTAACAGCGAATAGATTTGTCTGGGCTTCAGTTTAATGAAACTTAGTGTTCTGCGGTAATGGGTAAAAAAAAAATACATAGAAGGTTTATAATTGCACGCTAATGTGTCACCTCGCAGACGGGGCTTCAAAGGGAGCTGTCACTTCTACAATATCCATGGCCGCTGAATGGGCCCTCTGCTGCTAAGAGCCTCACTGCGTATTCTGCAGAGAAAAGACAGTAATGATACATTAGGGTTCGCAAGAACTCATGAAGAAATACAAAGCTTACCAGGTAAAAAAAAACAAAAAGCTCTAATTGATTATTACCCCATGGAGGTAAAATACCTGCAGCTGCACCAGGAGCAATTGAAGGCTTTATACACGACAGTCAGATGTGTTTGTGCCGGCAGTACTACGTTATAATGTTCACGCCGCTCGTTTAAGCAAAAAAAACATGAATATGTTTCCCACTGTCCCTCATTCACACACGCTTACACCGGGTTTCTTTTCACTCCGGCTTGATGGGTCCTTTGTAGCAGACTAGTGTGCCAGGGGCACAAGAAGGTGGCAGCAGGCCACTGAGAAGAGGCATTGGTGGATTTAACAACGTATTACCCCCTGTAACCCCTTGAGAGTCCAAGGTTTGGGAGTCCAAGGTTTGGCAGCCAATCAGTGGCAGGAAAGTGTGATTGGGTTAGACCCTCCCTCAGAGGACACTTAGTGTATATCCAATGGCAGAAAATAGGTGGATCATGAGTAACAAATGGATAAGATCTGCTGGAACCATACGAAAGGAGGGACAGGGAACTTGCCTATTCACCATCTCTACCAGGTCTGAAAAAAGTGGCACGCCAAGAAAACATCTACCCTCCACAGCTGACAACAGCTGTGAATTTGGTGCCCAGTCCCGACAGCTTCTGTTATGTCGGGCCATATATTAAGATTGTTGGGGCAGCTGGATATCTTTTTGCTTATAGGACTAACATTCACTTTGAAGGTGAGCTCTTGACTGTATAAGCGTCCCTTACCTTATCGATCGTTGTCTCCACTCGCAAAGCACCCGGAGTACCCGATTACCTTCAGAAATATTTCTCTCGCTACCAAAGAACACTTTGCTGATTACCGGGAGGAATCAATGTGTCCTCTCGGGGCAGGATGAGATAACCAAGGGTATATATTTCATGAGACTGTATGATTGACCTAGCACTTGAGTTTTGACCCCCAAGACAGCATCTTTCCAACCTTTCCAGTAGAGCGTTTGCCACAACCCATTAAAAACCTGGAAGCTCAAACTGGGTTAATCATCTCTGACATTATTTCATTAAATACGCATCAACATTACAGGATATTCTGCTCCATGGCATCATTCAGACTTTCAGAAATAAAAGATAACAACCCTTCATGTTGGAAGCCATGGTCGATACCTGAATCAATACATAAACCAATGGTAGAATAGCTGCGAATGCCTCAATGCATACGAAGAGAGCGCTCGGGGCCAGAAACAATTATACATACAGTCAATAAAATTATCAATCAAGTCATTAAAGGGCGTTTAATTTAATTTCTTTCTTTTGTAATATGAAGTCTGACAGAAGCCCATTTCTTTTGTGAAAGATGTGCGCGAAAAAAACATTAAAACTGCATTATTTCTGAAATTTTGACTCCGCGAGTGAAGGACGACAAATCTGTTTCTCTGTCTGCTAATGGAGACCCCATACAGCAAGAGCTCTTTAAAGGTCTCCTTAAAGAAGCTTTATCCGGCATAACTAGCAATATCCAGTGGAATGCATTGTGTGAATGAGTGAGAGTATGAATGAATGTGTGGATGAATTGTCTGAATGAAAGTGTGAATTAGTGAGTGACTGTAAAAGTGTTTGTATATCATAGATGTATAATTGTGGAAAGGCAAAGATGGCACTAGCAGGGTGTTTGAGCCTTCAGGACCATGATGGCACAAGCAGGGTACTTATGGGGCAAAGCTGGCACAGGCTGGGCTGTTTGGGGACAAAGTTAACTTGTGCTGGGCTGTTTGGGGTTAAAGATGGCAAATCCTATGTGTGTTATCTGGGTGCTGGTCAGGTTCTATGTGGGCAGTGTGGACGCCAGGGCTGGCTTTGGGGTGTGCAACCTGTGATCTATGCCTGTAATTTAGGGGGTTTTACCTTTTAATGCCATGTTTTTATGTGAATTCCAATTGATCTATACCTGCAAAGCTGGGTTTTTGTGTTATTCTGTAGATCCATACCTGCTATGCTATATTTCCACTTATTCAGTTGATCAATACCTGCAATTCTGTTTCCATGTATTTGATATATATACCCTCAGTGCTGAGTGCTTTTCAGTTGATCTATACCTGCTATGTTTCCATACATTACAATCGTTTACCTGCAAATACAGGATTTGTATGTCTGATTCTGTTTATTTGATGTATACCTTCAGTGCTGAGTTCACAAGTGAATTTCAATTGATCTATACATGCAATGCTGGTTTTGTGTTGATCTATACTGGTCACTGGAAGTTCAACATGGCACCTCATGGCAAAGAACATATAGTATTATAACGGAGGTGCCCACATGGCAAAAATATCTTATGTTGTGCCTCTACTGTAATAGCGCTTCAGAGTCCAATGGCGCTCTATTAATGTAATAATGCTTTGAGTACACAGCCCACACTGGTGTTATATATTGTACACGTGAGGGAGCTATAGGTCCCGAAATCGTATTATTTTGGTGAAAAAAATATTTATTTATATGTCTTTAAAACAAGCTGAAGGCTTTTACCCTTGCTGTGCCAGCTAACACCAGCAGCGTGCGTAATAATATTAATCCAATATAAACGCCGATAAATTCCACTGTTGTATTCCTCGTTAAATATGTAATATATTATTCATTGACGACAATCAGTCAGCATTAAAAAAAAAAAGTCCGATCTGTTATACCACGCTATCGACACAGGGATCTAATAAAGGAACATTGAGTATTGGAAACCGAAGAAATGTCACGGAAAATGTTATTCTATAAAAGTGAAAACCGAGCAGCGAATCAATATTACGCTCGCAAAACAGAGAGGCGACCTAAGCATAATATTATTTGGAGAAATGGGAGCTAAGGCTCTGATATCAATTAAAGTAAATTAACTTTCTGCTGTTAGCAAGCGTGCAGAATTAATAATAATCACTTTGTTGGAAACTAAATTATCGCGCTATCAACCTGTCTACAAAATGAACCATTTATAAATATCCGTTCTCTCATTAAAACGGCTTGACTCGTGACTTTTAATCAGTGCACGTGCCATCAGATTTATCGGCAAATGGCTTATCGTGAAACACTTACGCTTATCCCCCCCCCGGCAGCTCTGTTGCCATCCGTTATGACTCCGCTTTCGTGTCGTATGTAAAGCGAGCCACATGATACAGACAGCCTCATACGGTGAATGCTCTTATCCAGTGGCATTCCGTTGTTTATAAACCCCGTTAGAACGCATCGCATTTGAAATCCCAGCAGTCGTCTTGTTCAGCCAGTCTCCGTACAATTAATCTTAATTACTTCCTGCCTGGTCTGACCCTTCACCAAGACGCTCAGCGGCCTCCCCTAGCGTGTCCTGTAAGGCCACCAACGTACGTCTTTCATCTTGATTTGTCTCAATCCGGAAAATAAAAATAGAAACAAAGTAAGACATAAAAATAGATTTAGAATCTTCTTAATCATTTGATGGGAAATTCCTAAAGTCAGCTAATGCGTCATTTACATTGTCGAAGGCTGGGGGGTATTTTATGATTATCGAGCCATACTAGACCCCTCACTCCCTGTCTCTCTCGCTCTTTCATGCTTTACATGGTTCTCAACCTATGGATTCACCATATGACCAAACGTATGTGGACACCTGACCATCACACCTACATGAGCTTGTCGCATATCCTATTCCAAAACCATTGGGATTGATATGAACTTGCCGCCCCTCCTTTTGTGGCTATAACAGCTTCCACTCTTCTGGGAAGGCTTTCCACAAGATTTTGGAATGTTTCTGTGGGAATTCTTGCCCATTCATCCAGTAGACCCTTTGCTATTCCAGCATTACTGTGCCCCAGCTCACAAAGCAAGCGTCGCCATAAACACACGGTTAGATGAGCTTGGTGGGGAAGAACCTTGCCGGCCGCACACAGCCCTGACCTCAACCCCATCCAACACCTTTGGGATGAATTGGAACAGAGATTGGGAGCCATGTGTCTCTTCCAACATCGGTGCCTGACCTTACAAACGCTCTACTGGATGAATGGGCAAACATTCCCGCAGAAACTCCACAAAATCTTGTGGAAATCCTTAGCTTCAAAGAGGGGGACCAACTTCATATTAATGCCTATGTATTTAGAATGTGATATCATCAAAGTCCTTGTTGGTGTAATGGTCAGGTGTCCCAATACTTTTATCCGTATAGTGTATCTCATGTAACGTGTCGGGACGGGGGAAGTGAGTTGGGTGAAAAAACATGAAATCTTGAAAATTGTCAGAAAGTAACACTTTTTCCATACAAGAGACTATAGCAGGTAAAACATTTGGCTACAACTCAGACATTGAGATTTTCTTTCTTTTTATAGATGGTCAAATTTTGTCCATCTATCCTCTTCCATCGGATCCTCTTCCAGTGAATCCATTGACATCTTTCAAAATTGTTTATTCATATCCTTAGAATTGATCACTGAGGACCCCCAACGAAAATATGTGAGCAATTGCCCCCCCTGTTCCTTATGGTTTCTTTGCCTGTGGCTTCACTATTAACACTTCCAACATATCTTCAGATCTACACAAACTCTCCTCAAATTTGCGATGGCGGATAAATAAGTGACATTGAATTCCGACTTTGTTGTGAATACATTACGTCTTGTACATGAACTGTAATATATCTATGTATTGCCAGCTGAGTATAATTTCATGATAATAGAGGGGCAGGAGTGTCAGAATTAATTGTACAGAAATGATGTCAGACCTAGAATATAATAACCTTATAATTGGACAATTAGTGCCTTCAAACTAGATTTTAATATGGATCTGAATATTCACTGCAGACGAGGAAATAAAACTAGAATAAGACAAAATTGATAACGATTGTACTGAGAATGTTATTTTTTATAGTGGACTCCGGGTGAAGTCCTGCTTCCCAGGGTCTCTGGGTAAGTCTCATCTTTCTCCAGGTAGGGAAGCAATGTTTGGCCGTGTTCACTCCCTACCCTACTACGTTTTATTGTTTAGGATGTTATTATTTCTATCTTTTATTTATATAGCGCCAACAATTTACGCAGCGCTTCTTACAATACATATATTCAAGGGGTCTGACAAGACTAGAATTGACAGACTAAGACAATTAGGTGGAGAAAGAGCCTTGCTAAGCTATTCATAGTTGCCTAGGGCACACAGGGCATTACATGATATACCGGGAAAAATGCACAGCAATTTTTATTCTTTTATTTCCCTATATATACCAAATTAAACAATATTATAAAAAAATAAGACCACGCCAATACATGCGGCTGCCGAGCAGCTGCACACTAACATAATGCCAAGCGTCTGCTGGAGTGGTGTAAAGCCACCGGCACTGGACTCTGGAGCAATGGAAATCTGTTCTCTGGAGAGATGCATCTGGAAGTCTGATGGACAAATCTAGGTTTGGTGGATGCTGGGAGAACGCTGCCTACCAGAATGCATAGTGTCTACTCTGAAGTTTGATTAAGGAGGGATAATGGTCTGGGGCTGCTTTTCAGCGTATGGGCCTCTCAGTTCCAGCGAAGGGTAATGTTAATGCTGCAGCATACAATGACCTTTTAGACAGTTATATGCTTCAAACTTTGTGGTCCCGGTTTGGGAAAGACCCTTCCCTGTTCCCGCATGACTGCGCACAAAACAGGCACCATATTGGCATGGTTTGAGAAGTTTTGTGAGGAGGAACCCGAGTGGCCTGCACAGAGCCCTGACCTTATCACCAGTGAACCCCTTTGGGATATATTGTGATCCAGGTCTTCTTGTCCATCATCAGTGACTGATCCGACGACTGTTGGAGGTCCTCTGCTGGCACTTAGTGGTGAATGTTTGGTATTGCATGGAGGCACCACTACCCAACTACCCAGCCTACCCAATTAACTATATAATTTCCTAGTTGCTCAGTTTTTGTGCCTTGTTTGTATTACAACTCAGTGTCCTGTTACCTACTTTCTGGTCCATGTTCATTGTTCATGCTCCCTGTACCCTTCTGCTCCTGACCTGTTCCTGACTCCCCGTTATTGAGGACCTCCGGTAGCTGTGTTGACCATTTTTTCCTTCAGTCTGTGATTTCTGTAATTCTAGATACTGACCCTGATTTATTTGAGACCATGTCCTAGTCCATTTGGTCCTTCTGGCTGTTGTCCTTGGATTCTGTGATTCCTGTTGCTGACCCTGTCCTGTTTTGTGACCAAGCTTCCTTACTACCAGACTTCTCAGTCTTCCTGTCTGCTCCTGTAGGTTTGGCCGCTGATCCCGACCCAGTTGTTTCATGGCCCTTCTGTGGATCCAGGCTCCTTATGGACCCCTATCAACCTACTGGACCCTGTTCTACTTACTGTGAGGGGTTGGTCTGTTGTGCCCCCTCTCTGTTGGTAACCCAGTGTCAAGGTCTACCATCAAGTTGTTCCCGACTCTCATTTTTACGAACCAGGTAGGACCAAAGAGCCCTTTTGGCTGAATAGGCACAGGTTCCCATTCAAAAATCCCTTGAAAAGTCTTCCAAGAAAAATGGAGGCTATTTCGGTTGTGAAGCAGGACCAACCCCACATTACTGCCCATGATTTTTGAATGAGATATCAAACAAGCTCATATAGGTGGGATGGTAAGGTGTCCACATACTTTTTGTCACATAGTCTAATTGTTAAGTACTCAATAATATTGATCTGGCATAATATCTCCCTACAGTAAATCCGCGCTGCCTAAAACCTAACAACTTTCAAGTAATGTTACATTCAAATAATTTATGCTTGTATGCTTAAAACAAACTATACTTCTACTAATATATTATAGAGTGTGGTGGAAGCCATAGTTTATTTCCTCATGGACAGGATCGCTTAAGGAGTAGTAGATACAGTGGGGACTATTAAGGTTCCTTACATCGTTCTGTCATCTCTTTAATTAGTTTATTCTACTTGTTACACAGAAGCTCTGGTGCTCATGTTGGTGAATATTAATACAAACATGTGCTCTGGCCTAACAACAAAAATTCAACCACTAATACACGTTAAAGTATATTTGTGGATTTGTGTCCCCCCCATGTTACTTAAAGGGGCTCAGTTTGTAAGTACTTTTATGTGTATTCATTTAACAAAAAGACAATGGAAATTATTTCTTTAGGAAGCAGCTACAGCACCAGAGCTGAAGCCCCCTTCCTTTCCGTTGTCCACTTTTTCATACCACCGATTGGCTGCTTAAAGCTCCACCACTGAAACCAATAGGACTGCACATTATAGACCCCAACCTTGAACAATCCCCCAGCCATCTTTGGAGCTGACTGGTAAGCAAATTACATTGGGCAAATAGCTAAGGATGGGCTTTTATCCTATCATATATCCTGCACAGCAAATAGCTGGGGTGGGGAAAGGGGCAAATGCATAGGGGTAATTTAGCAGAATCCTCTATGCATTTGCAAAGACGGACCTTTAAAATTTAAAGGGACCATTCCGCCATCATGTGCATTGTGTATCATCCTATCTTTTCATATACGATATATTCACCAAAGACTTAAAATCAAGCCTTAGTCCTAAACGCAGTCCTGAGAGTTTCAAGATAGAATGAGATGTGGAGATTATTGGACTTACATACTAATTAATAAGATCATTTCAAAGATTTCATTAATTAGAGTTCAAAACCATAAAAAGGTTATAAAGGCTAAATACCCGCATCTACGCCTGGATAATAGAGCGCCGGGAGAATAATATCCGAGTGTTCTCCTAAAAAAGTATTATTATACAGATATTATTATTTCTTGTTCTGCCTTTTCAGACTGTATTATGTTCCAAAAAAAAGATGTTATGGTAAAAAAGAAGGCTTTGAAAACAGGATTTTAATGAAATGCAAACTAAAGCAGTAGCTGCTTACGTGTGAATAATCTGGATGACAATTACATGGCTTGACCGCCATAGCCATTCTTTAAATGGGTCAATGTAGTTTATATTCAACTTTAAAGAAAACTATATCAGAACTGGAGACGTATAAAGAACAAGCAGGCAATCTACTAAAGCATGGGCTTTTCGGCAGCAGTAAAGCATCACCGAGCAGAATCTATCTATTATCAATGAATGAATTCTCCCACAATTTTATTGAAGAGCATAGACTTCCATGGAAATATTTCTAGGAGGAGGTAAAATATGCAACTGGTGGGTCATAGACAGAATCACAATATTTCCAAGGTGAAAATGCGTCCCCTTTCTGTCTTTGTTGAAGAAAATACATATTTAAAATTAATGATTTCTTTAAAATTTGATTTAAAATGAATATACAGTATTACTATTAGGAACAGATGGTTCATCTGGGAATTTAAGACCTTAATGTTTGATATATAGCTGATCTCACATTCAAGTTGTAGCGATATTCCCCCACAAATGGTAGATCATCGAAGAACCCAATGGGGTTTATAAATTAAAGTTCAAATTGGCGAGAGGGTGGTGGTTTAAGCTCAAAAGCGTTATTATAAGTTCCGTTTATTGAGCTTTTTCTGTAAGAAGAGCTTGGCTAGCCCTGCATAATGCAAAATTATTACAGGTTCTACTCACAAATTGAACTATACATTCTAATATAGAAATATTGAGCTGTTGTGGCTAGCCCGGCCAACATTGTCACTAGCCCCGCCCACTGATATATTTGGCCCCACCCACTGATGATGTCAGCCCCGTCCACCGACATCACCAAGCTACCCAAAAAGGGAGGACTCCGGCAAGCTGGAGCCTGGAAGTTCCCAGGTACGCCAGTTACCAATAGCTGAACATAGGAGAAGAGTGAACAAGACCAAGTGGGAGATGTTTTGGCCAAACGCCACTCATCATGACCTGGAGACCAAGAGGCTGCCCCGGAATCTCGGTACTCAGTTGGTCAGTTGGGATTCCTGGGTCATCGACAGCCAATCCGAAGAGTTCTCATGACACATATACTATGTATGACTTTATTCATCCCTGTCTACTTGGTGAGCGGGCCTTTGAAGTCTTAAAAGCTTCAAAGGTTGGTCAACCAAATGGGATTACTGACATTTGTTGAAGGTGAAGTAGATACATCACCCGCTGCCTTCTGAAACTGAAGTTGGAACTCAACTTTACATCATTAAACACGACGTATTAGCCAACGATAACAGGGGGCCTAATCTGAGTGTTGTTAAATACTTTAACCGAGAACGCTGCTCTGTGGGAACTAATTTAGTGCTGGGTTCCCTATGGTTTCTGTACGATAGCCTTAAGTGCGTTTGGAGGAACATCTTTTTCTTAAACATAGACTTCAAAACAATAGGTATTTAAATGTTCACGTATGTGTGAATTACAAGTATTTATATCTGATAATTATCTGTGGAGATAATTATCTAAGCCCAGGAGAATGGAGGAGGGGGGGGTAACATTTTTAATTAAGAGTACAGTACTTCTAAGATTACATTGTGTTCTACTGAATTCTATAATTGTTCATTTACTACAGCAGTGTTTATTCATGGCACTTTGTTAAATTTTATAATTTCAAGAGTCCCTCGTCTGCCTGTCTTCGGAGAAGGATTTCAGTTTATGCTTTTACCGAAAAATACCCGTTAAATGAAAGTAGAATTACCGTGCACCGGGCGTTTATGTATAAGAAGTAACCTTGGTGCAATTTTCACTTACGGCCATAACATAAAATGGAACGCTTCTGCTGACTGGACCAGTTCATTGGCTATAATGCTCCGGAATTTGGACCAGAATCCATTTTTATGGCCGGTGGCCCATCACTTGGCGCAGATTTCTTTGGAATTTATTTTTGCTCTCCGATAAAGGGCAATTTCAAGGTTAGGAGGAAAAGGAGAGGGGCAACTACCCAGTGCCAACCCGAATTGTGCCGGCTTGCTCAAAAAGTGGACCACTTGGCTTTACTTGCCCCCCCTCCAGACCAGAAGGTTCCATCCCTCCCACTAGCCCCATCCATTCATGGGGACTGAGCCATTCAGCTTGGCTGGGCTCCTAGGCAGAAGGTTGCCAGCCCTTCTCTGTTTCTATCCATTTTACCCCAGCATGGAAAATAAGCATAATTTTTACCCTTAATATGTTTTGGTCCCAGTTATTACAAATTAAATGATGTCATCCACGTTGTTTTTCTCTCTCTCATGATAAAAAACGAATGATATCACAGCCATCTACTTTACGAATAAACAAACTTTTTGGGTTTTTTCTTAGGCGCTCCAAAACAGGTTCATCGGGAGGTTGTCCGGGGATCCCATGAATCGTATGTCAGACGAATCTCTCTAAATAAAGTTGGAATCGGCGTGATGATTACAAGACGGTAACTCTGGGCGCTTTAGTCAAGCAATTTTCTACAGCTTTATCGGCTGGATAATAAATTGATCGCGGTTTTTATCTCTGAATTTCCCCGTAGAGAATAATAAAAAAAAAAATTCAGCGGTAAAAAAAAGAAAAAAAAAACAACCCAAATGCTAAACTTTTCACAGGTAATAAAATGCATCCCTGCGTCTTTATTATGTTCTCTCCGCAACAACCCGTAAAAAATGCATTTATCAGGCAGAGGGGATGCTACTAACGTCGACGGAAGAATTTAATTCAAAATATGCGTGCGGGGCTCTTTTTTTTTTTTTCCTCCCCTGGCATGAGCTCGGTTAATGCAAATAATGTATTGTTTCCGTGCGCCATAATATCATAAAAAGGCTAAATTATGCAAATGAAAAGGGCTCCACTTTAACGCGTCTAAAACACTCTTGGATGATATACATGACAGGCTGAGTAGATGTCACGTCGCTAATGACTACATCACTAGGGCAATTGTGTGAGTGAAGCAGTTTCCACGGCAACGAGCCGGCACAGCTGTTTATCCAAAGTTATAGAGATAGATGGAAAGATCTGAAACCAAAATAATCCAATTTCCCGAGAATTCCGTTATGAAGCTTATTGTGCGAGCTTTCAGTATTAGCATTTCAATGAGCCGATGACAGGGGTTTGTCGTGAAAGACGTATTTTTTTTTTGACCTGCTTAATGACAATAAGTGTTCTCACCTTTTCCAGAAATCACCAATCGCCAACCAAATTAACAGAAACTGCTTGAAATCGGCTCTATTAGATAGATAGATAGATAGATAGATAGATGTCGGTACGTAAATGATGCATTAGTTAATAAAAAAAAGTTTATTTTTTGTAAAAAAAAAAAAAATGCTGAGAATTTTAATCATACCCTAATTACTAAAACTGTAATGACTTAGTTAAAAATATTGCCACCTGATCCTACTATTAATTAAGATAATAGTGATAATGGCACTGCATTAGTAAACACTAAATTGAAGTAAACAACAAATATTAATGATATTTTCTTTTGTTCTTGAAAGTGTTAGGGTGGAGACATTTCGGTTCTGGGGCTACTTTTTGCTGTTTACAAAATAATTGTGGTCAACAGAAAATGCTGTAGTTGCGGACGTGCAAATGGGCATTTTACAGAAAATCTTTGTAAGAGGGGTTTACAATGGTAGCAAAAAATATCATGTTTGAACAGTAGATGGCGCTTGCAAAAAAAATAACAATCATGGTCACTGGGGGCAAAAAAAGCGATTGGCTCGCTACTCTAGGAGGCCAGGGGGACCCCTGCAACTGTCCCTTTAACCCCTTAATGACAAAGCCTGTACATGTACGGGCTCAAAATGCATTGTTTTCAATGGGTTTAGGGACCGCCCATTGTCCTTAAGGGGGGTTAAAAGGCGCTAGCTGTGGGTAACACCTGAGAGTGTAGAGATCATCTGATTGGATGGCCTCTCATGCTCTCTCCCTGCACTCTGTCTGATCCAGCATTCATGAAGTGACATCATATCCATTTCCTGCATCCTGTCCATTTCCTGCATCCTGTCCATTTCCTGCATCCTGTCCATTTCCTGCATCATTCTGCATGTAGGGAGAGAGACGCAGGTGGATGTTGGGAGGCTTAAAGGGCACAGGCAAGCCATTTGAGGGTTAAGATAGCGCTGGCAAGCTATTTTGGGACAATGATGGCTCTTGTAAGCTGTTTCAGCCTAAGATGGCACAGACAAGCTCTTTGGGGGCTAAAATGGCACAGAGAAGCTGCTTGGGGCAACCTTGGCACTATCAAGTTGTTTGGTGGCAAAGCAGACACTGTGGGACATGTTGTTTGGTGAAGTCAGGAGAGGGGATTGTCAGGACAATCTTAGCACGGGGGCCCTCCGGTTTCTAGTTCCTCCCCTGCATTTCACGGTAGACTTTCAAATACAGGGAAAAGTGGGTAAACTGACAATTACTTTTTCTTAAATTGTTTTATTTTCTACGGGCATAGTATAACTATGGATTTAAAAGCTATCATCTTTTTAAATATTTAATATAAAGTTATTTTGTTAAATAATTTACTAAGCGACATGACTGGCAGAGAAAATAATGGAAAAAAAAATAAAAGAGAGAGGCCAATAAATGTGAGGTCATCTGAAATAAACATTGGAAACTCCCAATGCAATCATTAGGGGTTATAACCTCGAATTAATATTTTAGAAGAATAATGGTGCCTGCAGTTGATGAGGCTTTATTATAACTAGGATCATGTATACATTAATTACATAACGAAACGCGTGCGACTTATGTTTATGTAAAATGAATGTTAGAGTTGATTTTGCACTTTACTGAATTCAAATATTTGCCTGCATTCGTTAACTGAAGTTAGAAAATGAGACATCTGTTTTATTTTCTTCCGCCACTGAACAGTAACGCATGCCAGCAAAACTGCCTTCCAAAGCTCTTGTGCTGACCTCCCACTCTAGAAACAGGAAGGCAGGAAGCAGCCAATCAGTGCCCGGAAAGTGCTCCCAATGCAAGCAATGGGAGCAGTATTCAGCCATGCGCAGACCTACGGTGTTTGCTGAGCCCATTAATGGGTTTTGCAAAACGGAAGATACCTGAGGTGCAGGGAAAGAGGCAAGTGAACATGGGGGATCCTGGGGACATCATGAAAATGTAAAGGGACCACATATATACAGTATAATGACCCGTGAGACCCTTTAACAATAGCTGTGGAAGTGCCAATTGGATCGTAAACTCGCCCAACCTGGGAAATTGCCAGAGTAGAAGGTGTCTTGGGTTAAAGCACTAATTAAAGATCTTCCAGCTCCTAACTACTCTCTACCCACTTCTTACCTAAGTCCAAATGCGGCTAGGCCCCCCAATATGCATGGATAACGTCACTGACGACTGCAACAACCCCCGGGAGATTGGAAACTCTTGGTAGCCAACCCTTAGAATCTCTTAGGTGTACCATTCTCCTTCTATACCAGTATATCTTATATATTCTCGTGTTATTAATAATTTTGTATAGAGTACATTTTTAACATTATTATTATTAGGAATTGTGCATTCTCTGTTATTGTCATGGTGCTGCTATTAATATTATGATTATTATTATTATTTTATTATTTTATTTATATAGCACCAACATTTTTCATAGATCTTAGATCTAAGAGAGATCTCAGAGAAGACTGTCTGAATGGATTCGCCAAATTTAACAATGGCCCAATCAACCGGCACTATTAAGGTACATATACGTTATCCACTTGCTTATATCATATACCATATAGTGTATACCATATATATACCTGCTGTTTGGATGACAGGTACACTTTAAATTCAGTTAGCCATCACATACCTTTCTCATCTTAAATCTTAATTGATACAGCTTGGCATGGCTTATGGTTTGACATATTACACAGCGTATTCTTCCAATTTGTAACAATTTCCCTCCGATCTCCTTCAAGCGGAATGAAATATCCTCAGATCCGTAATTGTACCTCGCTCAGGGTTATCATCCGTGGGCCGCACAACCGGTACTTTGGTGAAACTGGATTCATGAATATGATGATTAAAATTACAGAGAGACAGCTTTCTTCACGAATTGGTTTCTAAAAACTCACATAAATTAATTGGCTCCCAAAATTTTGCCACGGTTATGATTTGAAAGATTTGTATAACACAGAATCACGATTCACGGGATTAGATTTTTAATTCAAGCAACAGGTGAAGCGCGGGCTTTCTAATCTGTATAATAAAATCTTTTGACAATTGTGCCCCCAGACGTTATGAACTGTTATCACTGGCCCTCTATGAGTTATCCCGGTATAATTACTTCCGTTATTCCAAAACCTTATAATCTGATCCAATAAAATGTGATATTTTGGGTGACTTTCCCGGCTCAGACACCACACTGAGCTGATGCTTTATGGCAGTGTTAATGAAGTCCATTCCTCCATAGACCTTCATTAGTCAGAGTTTCTGGTTGGGTGATTAAGACTGAGACATTCTACTGTTTACCACAGGCAGTATGATAAGGAGTCAGTGTGTTTGTCTAGAAGATTGTGCTCAGACCTGGAGTCTCCAGATCAAGCCCTGCTTCCCAGGGTCTCTGGGTCAGATTCTTCATTCTCTTTGCGGGTGGGGGGGGGGCAGAATTTAACATCGCAAACTCTCTGTCCACTTCCCTCCCCCATACAGGTTGTTGAGGTAGCCCCACCCCAATATGTGGCTAGCCCCACCCCAACACTAAGCCACTCCCACAGAAGAAGGAGAGCTCGGGGTACCCAATTCTGGGAAGTACACCTATAGAATATGTAGAATATTGCACAGTCCAAGTTCATTAGGACTATGCAGTATTCTATATAAATTTGATGCATATTTTTGCATAAAATTGATACATTTTAAGACATTTTAATACATTTACTATTATTACTATTGCTATTATTAAAATGATATTAGAAAATAATATTTATTTGTTCTTTTTTCAGCTTATGTATCAGCCATGTCTTTCTCCTATAGAGGATTACAGAAACTACTTAGCCTTTGTCATGTTTGGCAGTTTGCAATTTACTTTTTTTTTCCCTCTTCCATTTTATTTGGATCTCATTTCATTTTTCATTTGTTCTTTCCTGGCATAAACCTCTAGATTTTGTTCACCTTGGATAACTTCACTAATATAGGAGGGGAAAAAAACCCCCAAATCTCTAAAATATGGTAAATTGTATTTCCATTTTATCGGCGCAAAATGATCCATCATAAAAATAATAACTACTTCTAACTCTTTTGATATAGAAAGGTCACATATATTAAAATTCTCAGTTACATTTGTGTTTATAAATAATTGCCGATGATTAAAAGCAGACAAAATTGGAGAAAGATTAGGTGATATAAAGATAAAATTATTTTTTTTTTACATCATCCATGAATTATTTTATTGTGCAATGATTAATGATGTCTAGCTGGGATGATCATTTTCATAGCAACAATAAAAAGATATAACAAATTTAGTTTAAAAGATAACATTTTTACAATAAATACCACATTAGTGAGAAGTAATACATTTAAAAAAAAAAACATAAAAAAATTAGACACTAGGTCGGCAAAACGGGTCTTAAGGTTCTATGAAGGAGCGTTTAAGAAACTACGTTACCTACGTGGGGAGAAACCATCAATGGATTCATTATTTTCATAAAGATGAACGACTTTAGACTGCATTCCAACCGACCAAAGGGGACAATTTGTAAAATTCTAAAATATTATAGTATAAGTGATTTTCCAGAAAATACATTGTTTAATGGTTTTCAATGATGACTATAATGGAAACATCTTATAATATTTAAAGGGGAAGTCCCAGCAATATTTTTACTAGTTTGAAAAAAGTTGTGGTTTTTGCCCCATAATATAATGTTTTCAGGCAGCTGCATATCAGCCATTTGTATGATCCTCGCTCTGTTATCTGATCCCCGATCTACTAAACACCACGACTCCTTATCATACTGCCTGTGGGAAGCAATATAATGCCTCAGTCTTATTCACCCAACCGGACACTCTGACTAATGAAAGTCTATGGAGGAACTGACTTCATTAGCATTGCCATAAAGCATCAACTCAGTGTGGTGTTTGAATGGGGAAAGTCACCCAAAATTACTGTATACACCTCTGGAGTTATTACTGTATACGGCACTGGGGGTTATATTACTGTATACAGTGCTGGGGGGTTATATTATTG